>CAUYQG010220571.1:0-69467 GCA_963574415.1 Tarsius wallacei
AAAAGCTATTCAATATGACTTTAAGATGCAAAAGAACATAATTTTTTTTGTTGTTTTAATTTTTTATTGTGAAGATATGAACTACAATTCAGGGTTAGGTACACAAATGTTCATTATGCAGGTACCCTTGTTGATGAGGTGGGTCCCCTTCTCCCCTGGCAGTTTCTCACTACTGCCACTCCTGCCCCCGTCCTTCCCTGGCAGTTTCTACTACTGTCAATCCCTTTTAGTATTACAATAGTTGTTCAAGGTCTGCTTAAGAGTGAAAACATGTGATACTCTGTTCTTTGTTTCTGTGATAGATCACTCAGTATTATAGCCTCTATATCCAAGTTGCTGCAAAGTTCATAATTTTGTCCTTCTTTGTGACTGCATGATATCCCATTGTGTATATGTACCACATTTTTTTATCCAGTCCTCTTTCAATGAGCAGCACAGTTGGTTCCCTGTTTTTGCTATTGCAAATAATCTTGCAATAAGCATGTGTATGCAGGTATCTTTTTCATAGAGTGATTTGAGTTCCTCCGGATATATTCCCATAAGGGGGATTGTGGGGTCGTATGTGAGGTCAATTTTTAGATCATTTAGGAATTGCCACACTGTTTTCCACAGAGGCTGTACTAATTTACACTCCTACTAACAGTATAGAAGTGTTTCCTTTTCGCTGTATCCTGTTGTTTTTTGAGTTATTGATGATGGCCTTCCTAACTGGAGTTAGATAGTATATCTGTGGTTTTAATTTGCATTTCTTTGATGACTAGTGAGGCTGAGCATTTTTTCATGTGTCTGTTGTCTGTTCATATGTCTTCTTTTAAGAAGTGTCTATTCATATCTTTTGCCCACTTGTGATGGTGCTGTTTTTTTCTTTTCAGCATGTATGAATTCCTTGTAGATCCTAGATGTTAGACCTTTGTCAATATACAGTTGTCAAATATTTTTTCCCAGTCTGTGGGCTGTCTCCCTGCCTTCTCACTGATTTCTTTGACTTTGCAGAAGCTTTCCAGTTTGGTGAGGTCCCACTTGTCTATTATATCTCTTCTGGCATGGGCACTTGGGGTTTTGAACAGGAGTTGGTTGCCAGTTCCAAGTTCCATAAGAGTGTCTCCTGTGTTTTCTAAGGTTCTTATAGTTTGAGGTTTTATGTTTAGGTCTTTGATCCATTTAGAGTTGATTTTTGTGTATGGGGATAGGTAGGGATCTTGTTTTAATCTTTTGCATCTGGTCAACCAGTTTTCTCAGCACCATTTACTGAATAAAATCTAATCTACCCAGAGCTTGGTGGGAGGTTTTGTTGAAGACTGAGTTGGTTGCTTCTGGAATCTCTATCCTGTTCCATTGGTCTATATGCCTGTTCTTGTACCATACATCAGGCTTTTTGATTATTGTATCTTTATAATAAAGCTTAAAGTCTAGGAGTGTGATGCCTCCTGCTTTTTTTTTTCTCGTGAGGATTGTTTTGGCTATTCATGGCCATTTATGTTTCCATATGAATTCCTGGTATTGTCGTTTCCAGGTCTGAGAAGAATGCTGCTGGTAATTTAATGGGTATTGTGTTAAATCTGTAGATTGCTGTGGGTAGGATGGACATCTTAACAATGTTGATTCTTCCAGTCCTTGAGTATGGAATACTTTTCCATTTGTTTGTGTCTTCTTGGATTTCTTTGAGCAGTGTTTTGTAGTTTTCATTATAAAGTTCTTTGACTTCTCTGAATAGGAAGATGCCAAAGTAATTCTTTTCTGTGTGTGGCTATTGTGAATGGAATTGTGCTTTTTATTTGGGATTTTGTTTTTTTATTGTTGGTGTATAGGAATGTGACAGACTTTTGCACATTTATTTTATACCCTGAGATTTTGCCAATGTTCTTTATCAGTGCAAGGAGGTTTTTAACAGATTCTCTTGGGTTTTCGAGATATAGAATAACGCCATCTGCAAAGAAGGATAACTTAACTTCCTCTTTTCCTATTTGAATACCTGTGATTTCCTTCTCTTCTCTGATTGCCCTAGCTAGGACTTCTAATACTATGTTGAACAACAGGGGTGAGAGTGGGCATCCTTGTCTAGTTCTGGTTTTCAGGGGAAATTGTTCCAGTTTCTGTCTGTTTAGCAGTATGTTGGCTGTGGCTTTCTCATAGATGGCTCTTATTATTTTGAGGTATGTTCCATCTATGCCTAGATGTCCAAGGGTTTTTATCAAGAAGGGGTGCTGTATCCTATCAAAAGCTTTTTCCATGTCTAACGATATAATTATATTTAATGATATATTCATTTTGTCTTTAAAACTTTTTTTTTTTTTTTTTTTTTGAGTTGGAGTCTCACTCTTGCCCAGACTGGAGTGCAGTGGCCGTTTCTGGCCACCGCAGCCTCAACCTGCTGGACTCAGGCGATCCTTCTGCCTCAGCCTTCCAAGTAGCTGGAACTACAGGCACGCGCTACCATGCCCGGCTAATTTTTGATTTATTGTGGAGATGAGGTCTCGCCAAGTTGCCCAGGCGGGTCTCGAACCCGCGGGCTCAGGCAATCCACTCACCTCAGCCTCCCCAAGCGAGGGATTACAAGTTGAGCCACCGAACCCGGCTTGTCTTTACATATGTTTATGTATTTAATTATGTTTATGATCTTAAGGATGTTGAACCAGTCCTGCATCCCAGGAATGAAGCCTACTTGGTCATGGTGGATGATTTTTGAGATGTGCTGTTGGATCTGTTTTGCTAGAATCTTGTTAAGAGTTTTAGTATCTATGTTCATCAAGGATATTGGCCTGTAGTTTTCTTTCTTTGTTGGATCTTTACCTGCTTTGGGTATCAATGAGACATTAGCTTCATAAAATGATTTGGGGAGAATTCCATTTTTCTTAATTGCTTGTAATACTTTCAATAGTATTGGTATGAGCTCCTCCTTGTATGTTTTGTAGAATTCTGTTGGAAAGCCTCTGGTCGAGGGATTTTTTTTTGTAGATAGTTTTCTTATGACATAGTCAATTTCCTGGGTTGTTATTGGTTTATTTAGGGTCTTGATTTCTTCTTGTTTCATCCTGGGAAGGTTGAATGATGTCAGAAAGTCATCCATTTCATTGAGGTTTTTGTGTTTGTTTCCATACAGGTGTACACAGTAATCTCTGATAATCTTTTGTATTTATTCAGGATCATTTGTGACTTCATCTTTTGCATTTCTGATTGTGTTTATTTGGGCTTTTTCTCTATTTTTCTTTGCCAGTCTATTTTCTTTGTCAGTCCATCAATCTTGTTTATCCTTTCAAAAAACTAGCTATTGGTTGCATTGATTTTTTTGTATTATATTTTTGTCTTCTATGTCCCATATTTGGGCTTTTCTTTTGGTGAGCTGGAATCTACTGCTGAAGTTTGAGTTTTGGTGGGCTTACTTTCCAGATTCCTTAGGTAATTTGTTAGACCTTTAACTTGTGATCTTCCATTTTCTTCATGTGTGTTCATAGAGATATGAATTCCCCTCTAAATACTGCTTTCATAGCATCCCAGAGATTTTGGTAAGATGTTTCTTCATTTTCATTTGTTTCTTCGTATCTTTTAATCTCTGTTTTGATTTCCATGTTGAGCCTGGAGTTGTTTAGCATCATGCTGTTTAGTGTCCATGTCATTTCTTATGGAAATTTGTTTATGCTTGATTTATGGCCGAGCTTGTGGTCAGTTTAGAGTATGTTCTACTTGGTGATGAGTAGAATGTATATCCTGTGGTTGTTGGGAGGAATGTTCTGTAAGTATCAATTAAGTCCATTTGGTGAAGTGTCACATTGAAGTTTTGGACTTCTTTACTGACTTTTTGTCTTGATAATCTGTCTAGGGCTGTTAGTGGGGTGTTTAAGTCCCCAGCTATTATAGTGTTAGAGTCAATATCATTTTAGTTTACCTAGAAGCTGCATTATAAAAGTTGGTGCTCCTATGTTGGGTGCATATATGTTTAGGATGGATATTTCTTGTTGATGGATTGACCTTTTTATCATTATGTAGTGATCTTCTGAACTTTTTAAATTTTTGATAGCTTAAAGAGTATTTTGTCTGATATTGAGATTGTGACATCTGCTTTCTTTTGTGTTCTGTTTGCCTGAAATTTTGTTTCCCATTCTTTTACTTTGAGTCTGTGAGTGTCCTTTCTGGTGAGATGAGTCTCTTGGAGACAATATATTGTTGCCTCATGATATTTTATCCATTTTTTCATTCTGTGTCTTTTCAGTGGTGCATTTAGTCCATTCACATTCAGACTAATTATAGAGATGTGAGAGTTTATCACTGTCATGAGGTTCTTATAGAGATTGTTGTTGTTGCTGCTGTTTGTTTGTTGTCTTTCTTTTGATTTTGGGGTTGATTTATGTGTGTTTTCAATCTTTTTCCTGCATTCTTGGGAAGGGCATTGACATTCTTTTTTTCCTCTTCTGTTTTTAATATAATACTTTTTAAGTGTTTCTTGTAGAGTATGTCTGGAGGCAGCATAAATTCTTAGGGATTGAATGTCTGGGAAGGATTTTAAGAATCCTTAAAGAAACTTAGCTTAGCTGGGTAGGTGATTCTTGGTTGAAATTGTTTACCTTTGAGAACTTTGAAGATTGGGCTCCAAGCTCTCCTAGCCTAAAGTGTTTCTATAGGTAAGTCTGCTGCTGTTGTAATTGGTCTTCCCCGGTAGGTAGTCTGATCTTACTCTCTTGCTGTCTTTAGGATTTTTTCTTTTATACCTACTTTGTGTAGGTTTATTACTATGTGTCTAGGAGTTGGTCTTCTCATTTGTTGTCTTGCAGGAGTTCTCTGAATCTCTTGTGCTTGAGTGGCCACATCCCTGATGAGATGAGGGAAATTTTCTTGGATAATTTCATGGGATGTTTGTGTCAGGGTGGTCTCTGTCTCTCTATCTGCCTCAGGGATTCCAACTAATTCTAGGTTCAGCCTCTTGATATAATTGCTTATCTCTTGGAGGTTTTGTTCTGTATTTTTAAGCTTCTTTTCTATATTTTTAACAGTTTGGGTTAGTTCTCTATTTTTGTCCTCAAGCTCCAAGATTCTTTTTTCTGCTTGGTGATTCTGCTTTCCATGCTTATCAGTTTATTTATTTTATTCACTATATTCTTTATTGCTGTTATCTTGGTTATCAACTCCTTCATTCTTTCCTCTTGTCTCTCATCATTTGTATTTATTCTCTCTATTAATATCTTGATACCTGGGTTTGTGACTTGAGACCAGTCATTCTGGGAACTTTTCATTGTTTGTGTTCCAAAGTCTGTATTCTCAGTGCTGACCTCCCAGGGGTCTGTGTGAGACTCATATTCTTCCTTTGGTTTTTCTTAACTTGTGTAGGTTTTCCTTTCCCCCACCTCTTTTTAATCTCTTCTTTAATTCTGTTGTTCAGTGATGGGGGGGATAACTTTTATTTCTGTTTGTTCAATCTCCTATTCTTCCTTATGTAGATCCTCTGGTTTTGTTCATTTCTGAAGCTGGATGGGTATGGGAACCTGTGCTTTTTGCAGTTTTGAGATTTAATTATGGGGGGAGCTGTGATTCAGAAGCTATCTGCTGATCCCAGTATCTGGTGACAGGTATATGGGCCCCCTGGAACCCACTTCCCACTGCCTTATTATCAGTCCATGCAGTGGGGGCATCTGTTTTCCCTGAAAGCAAAATGAAATAAGAACAGGGAAAAGAATGGAAAGAGGAAGATGAAAGTGAGGTAGAGAGAGAGAAGAGGAAAAACATACCAACTAATGAATAAAGAGAGAGACAAACAAAGAAAAAACAAAAAAAAGACAAAAGCATACAATTATACAACAAATAAAACTCCCCGGTTGGTGTACTTTCCCTCAAAAATACCCATATATAAACAGAAAATCTAAAAAAAAAAGACCATTGAAATGACAGAAACAAAGCAAGCATAAAAATGTAAACAAAAACAGAAAGAAAAAGACAAGAAAAAAAACTAAACAATACAAAACAAAAAATCTCTCTCTGTGGCTGTTTCTGTGGCTCTAAATTCCTTTCAGGCCTGTGCCTTAGGGAGCAGCTACGGTCTTTATCCCCTCCCCTCTCTCTCAGCGCAGGCTGATAGGGTTGCTGTCAGCGTGGGTCAGATGCCCCATGGACTACTGTGGGAGGAGAATGGATCAGATCCAGACTCACTCACTGCTGCTTCTGTCAAGTCTCCCATTCAGATCTGATGTGTCTGTGTCTGTTCCAGCATGAGGAAGGGGTATCTGTCTCTTGGAGTCTGATGAGAAGATAGCCTCTAGGTCCCAAGATGGAGGCTGGGTGGAGCTGGGTGGGGCAGTGCAGGTCTCTGCCAGGTCCTGCGACTGAGAAAATGGCACCAGTCGGCATCTCATCACCAGCATTGGAGCTTTATTCCAGATTTCCACGACCTGCCTCCTCCTGCTTGTGCCCAGTCTGCTACTGCAGGTGATAGCATGGGCCGGGTGCCAGGAAGTATGGAAGGGCTGTTCTCTGCTGCCTTCTCTCAAGAGAGCCTCGAGAACGAGAGATGATTCTGTGGCCCTGGTCTCCAATCTCAGGGCAGTGGTGGGTTGCAGTTACCTCTGGAGGAGAGCCCCTGGTGCTTGAACCTGAGTCTCCCCTCAGACAGACTTTCACTCATCCACCGGTACACTCATGCAGAGAGTCTTTATGGACACTCGCTTTTGTAGAGACTGTCACAGTCTGACCACTTCCGTTGCCATCTTGCCTGGAAGCAATATTCTCTATCTGAAAGAGTTGATGATGATGGTTAAATGAGATAATCCAAGAAGAGTGCTTAACATACAATAGGATTCAAAAATATTACTATCATTACAAATCAATTACTTTAAACAATTTAATCTCTTGGAAATATGAGACCATTCAAGAAAATGAAGCCCAAGTTCCTGTTTTTGTTTTTATGAATTCAGTTCAATACTACAAAAATTTTTAACAAGGTGTTACCAAGAAAGGTGTATCACTAATGAATCTTAGTGAATATATGAAATTCTTTTTAAATTATATGTGTGATATTATTTGTTTTAAAAACCTGTGTTGTAAAGCTTCAAAATGTTTGCCTCTTTGTAGAATCATGTTATAGAAGATCAAGAAGAGGTCTTAGAGACCATGTAGTATAATTCTTTCATATGTGGATCAAGAAAAACTTTACAAATTCGCCTAAAGTACATACTGAAGCCAAGTTTATGACTTGGATTTCAATGGATTTTGGAACTGCGAATCCATTGCTTTTTTCTCTATCTGTGGCTTAATTTTTTTCTTCATAGAACATGAAAAAGTTTCCACTGGGTCAGTCCTTTTCTAATAGTTATGAATTCTGAATTAGTGGTAAATATAATTAAATTTTACATTGTTTTCTTAGTCCAGCCAGTCATCCATTCTTTAAACAACTATTATTGGTGGGAATCTGCTGGGGGAGGGGGGGCACACCTCACCAACAAGGTTACCTACATAATGAACATTTGCATACCTAACCCTAATTGTACCTCACATCTTTAAAATAAAAAAATTAAAAGTTAAAAAACACAACAAAAACTATGATTGACCTCTAATTATTTGTGAGGCAGTTTGCTATAGAAATATACAGAGAAAAATGACCTGACTCCTGTTTTCAAAAAATATGTATGAGAAGGGTCCCAAAAAAGCCCAGAATTTAGTTATAAAAATTGTGTTTATTCTTACTTATTTAAACTTCAGTCACTTTTAATGTACTCTCCACTTAATGTGATACACCTATTGAGACTCTTTTCCACTGCTCAAAAAAGTTTTTGAATTCATCGATTTTGATGCCTTTTAGTGTTTCTGCCATTTTTTGTTTCACCTCTTCCACACTGGCAAAACACTTTCCTTGGAGGACTTTTTTCATCCAGGGAAACAAAAACGTTGCTCAGGGCGAGATTGGGTGGCTAGGGAGGGTTTCCCATTTTTTGGTTAAAAAGTGCCGAACATTCAGTACAGTGTGGGCAGGGGTACTCATAAATTATCCATCATGAAATGGGCAAATGTATTGAAAGAATCTCCAAAGGAAAAAATTCATTAGAATTGAATGCAGCTTCTCACAGCAAGTTTAGCTAGAGCACTGATGCTGATGGGTTCCTAGAGCACTTACCTAGCAGGGGATCCACCCTTCAAAAAATAATTCTGGTTTTTTGAGGGTCCTCCTCGTAATTTAGTTACATGGTAAATTGCTCCCTATCACAATAATAGGTCATCAGAATTATTTAGCTGATGTTATTTCTATAGTTATTCATACTTTCATTAATTACTTTGGTTAGCTTTGTTTTCTTCTTAACTCTGTTTTCATTAATGAAAATAATGAAAATATGTAGCATAGAAAATGATAATAATGTAGGGCCCAGGGATCAGTAAACACACATTTTAAAACTTAATATTATATAAATGAAGAAAAATAAACCAAAAGAAAGAAAAAAATAACAGATGTAGCTAATTCTAAGTTTAATGGTTTTTTATTACATTTTTAAATACTTTAAAAAATTATTTTTATAATTTAATTCTTATATTAAAACATAGAAGTCAATAAATATATGTTCTGCTAATGAGAAAGATATTTTACCTTTAAGAAATCTTATCGTGGCACTCAGTTTGACATCGATTTTTACTATTTTAATGTAAAATTCAATAAATATTTTGAATAATTTGCTATATTTCAGACTCCACTGAGATACACAAAGACATTATTGCTTCCAGTTGTTATGATGATTACTTACTGTATCTTTAAAAAGGTATTTTTTAAAAATTATTTGTTTTTGTGTTCATGATAAGAGTTATAATATATTAAAGCTAATTGCTCAGAATTTCTTCTTATTTTTAGGATGAACTTTTTTCCTTTCCAAAAACTTGTTCTTTATTCAGACATTTCATTCATTGCATTTTCTAGCATTTTATGGGTTTTGTGGAAAGCCACATTATAACAGGTATTCTTATTTATTCTTTCAAATGATATTTATTAGTCATCTATTATGTACCAAGGACTACATTAACACTGTAGGTTCACTGGAACAACTAAAACATGGCCACTCCCATCCTGGATCGTGCTGTCTTGGATTATAGTCAGGGTATGCAAACATTAAATAGATAATCTCACAAATGACTAAATAATTACAATTTTTATAGGAACTATGAAAGAAAAGTCCAGTAATAACTTTAGCATTTTTCAAATATAAATCTATTTTGAGTCAACATACACATGAGAAACTTGTATAGCCACTTAAAAATATTTTCTACATTTTCACTGTTTTCATGACGGAATAAAGTACTATCTTAGTAAAAGAAATAATCTTTAAAATACCAGTAGCAGATTTTCTTGTTCTGGATATGGTTTATGTAAAAGCATGGTTAAAGACAGTGGGTCCTTGGATTTTTTCAAGCAATTTTGAACCATCTTTTTTTGTATTGTTTACAAGTATTCTTAGGTTCATATGTATTTAGCCTTTTTCATTTTTTTGGTGGTGGAGTAATCAGAACACACAACATTTATTGATTAAATTTGCTGTGATTCATGACACCCCAAAGCAATTACAATAGCAACATTAAAGATTACTAATCACAGATCACCATAACATCTCTTAAAAATGTGTATACATTTTTTGGTACCCCTGGGTATGTTGGGGAACACTTGGAAAAATTTCTAGTTCTAATATTCAAGTTGAACTTCTTTAGTTTTCTTTAACTTTTTTTCTTCAATGTTTCCATCATAATCCCAAACTTTTTTTGTTACTTGAAAGAAGTGCTTCTGGATAGTTTTTTAGGCAAGTTCATTGTGGTACTTGTTATCTTATGGTGTTGCATCCACAGGCATAAACACTGATATCCGTCGGCAATGGCACAGCTCTGATTTTTAAGGCATAGCAGCTACCCCGTGTATTTATACTTTTAAGCAGATAACAGTAATGTGATTTCTCCACCACCATACCAATTACAGTTCTGTTGAAATGAGTTTTTTGTATTTAAAGTCAAATTACATATCTTCCCTGTGTAGTTCCAGTTCCCACATTTCTCATTGCTTTATTTTCATATAAAATGTGAATAATTTGATGGGCATTGCAGTCTACAGGTTCAATGCAATGCCCATCAAGTTACCAACATCATTCTTCTCAGACCTGGAAATGACAATACAGAAATTCACATGAAAACAAAAAAAAAGCATGCATAGCCAAAATAATCATCAGCAAAAGAAACAAAGTGGGAGGTATCACACTTCCAGATTTTAAACTTTACTATAAGACTACAATAATCAAAACAGCCTGGTACTGGTGCAAGAACTGGCATGTAGACCAATGGATCATCTGGAAGCAAAAACTCAATCTCTCAACCAGCTCATCCTTGACAAAGCCCTCAACAACAGCTACTGGGGAGAGGAGACCCTATTTGGCAAAAAAAAAAAAAAAAAAAAGTGAATAATTTATGAGCGAGAAAGTCATCTCTCTCTACATCTCTATTGTTTCACCCTTGATCCAGTTCCCTAGGGACCATCTGGAAAGAGACAGGATAGAGGAAACAAGAAGGAATAGGTAGAATGCAAACAAGTTTACTGCTCTCCATGCCCTCATTCCTCCCTAGCTCAAGTTGAGGCTTTTCTCTACTGGCCCATTTCTATTCCATCCCTGAAAAATGTGACATTACTCTTAGAGGGGCTAATGCATGGATTATCTATTCAATGGAGAGACAGCCAGTGTAGGAGAAAATGATAGCTAACTCTACTATTGCTATATTTTTAAAAATTAAGATCCAAGACTTACACATAACTAGTTCCCAAACACACCACAGTCTAAACTATGCATGTGCACTAGCAGGCCCATGCACACTCATGTATACACACACACACACACACACACACACACACACACACACACATGCTCATCCCTGCAGCCATCAAAGATTCACTCCTTTTTGCTTCTTTATAGAACTCTTCAGTCTTCATTTGTCCTATTATGACTTCCCCCGCCCCAACAATACTTCTGATCCTCACTTAAATGTTCACTTATGTAAAGTCTCTTCTCAGAAGGAGAAAAGGAAGTCTTATATATAGTATGATTTTCCTGCTCTTGAGGACTTACTTAAACATTAAAAAGACTTCTTTCCTGAGTGGGGGTGCTTATACGGATGAATCAGCATTTTAAGTGTCACACAAAAAAGTTTCATTGATTTGATTCTCTTCACAGATTCTTCATGATATTTTATGTGTCTTATCTGCAAACACTTATCTAAGGTAATTATAGCATAGTTGTTTTAAAACACTTAAATTACTAAGTAAAATTATATTTAAATTTATATTCAAATTTTATGTGAATCAGATGAATTATTAAAATCAAAGCATATCTTTTTTAAAGCATTTGAATTATTAAATAACTTACTGTAATATTAAGTTTTCAAATAAGTCTACATTAAGCTTTAACATTATGATTAAAAAAGGAGATATGAACCAAACTTAGATGTTTCTTCAAAAAAACTCTTATTCTTATGGATTTATTTTTATGTATTTGGACTTGTTTTAGAGATTTTTATTTGTGAAATAACTCAAAGTTTAAATTGGTTAATTTTAAGATATCGCTAGAACTTAAGGTCAGTAAACCAAGTAAGCTAAAGTTTTATTTGGGGCATGATTTTCTTTTTTTTAACTTTTAGGAAAGGTATAATTACTTGTTTTTCTGAATATTTGTGAAATGTTTTTCTGCTTTTATTGTTTAAACTATTTGCTGTATTACATTTTTGGATGGTTTTATTAAAGTCACTAGAGTTAAGACAAACAGATGCCAGCAAAAGTAACAGTATATATTGTATATTTATATAAATCATATATAAATAAATTGCTATAGGACATAAGAAGTAAATTGTGAAGAAAGCTTCCTTCTGAGGGAAATCTTATCTCAAATTATATTTTATATTTGTAAATGCGTTATTTGGTTTTATTTAATGTTTTTTATTTTTTGTAACAATTTTAGATTTCCAGAAAAATTGTAAAGATAGTATAGAAAGTTTCTATCAATCCCAAACCCCATGCTTGTATTTTTAATAGACAGTTTTGTATGGTTGTCAGAAGAGCTAATTAAGATCTTAGGTGCATTTTTTGAGATTGTTTCCAAAATAATGGGGATAATAGATCCTTTCTATATTGTTCTGGTCAGATGGAACCCAGGGAATGTGTCTTGACAGTCTAAAAAGAGTGTGTTGAGAACTCTGAACACATTCCCATAAGGAATGCACGAAGGGCCATGGGATATTTAAGAGGATAAAGAAGATTGAGGGTACATGGCAACTGTATTCACATATTTGAGAGGGCATAACGTGGAAGAGGACAGACTTGAAGAGGCCAGTAGGTGGAAGATACTTAGAATATGGAAGTCTTTCTTATTGATTACATACCTTAAAGTGACAGGTCTGGGTGTATGTGTGTGTAGAGGGGTTCATTAAATCACGGAAAATAAATGTCCATGTTTTATAGTAATACATTTAGAAAAAAACAATGTATTAAGAAAAGAGTGAATGTTCTCTGCTCTTAGGTCTCCCTCCCAGAGGTGCTGATTGTAAGCATCTTTGTATGTATCATTCTAGAAAACACATGTGGAAACACAATATTTTAAAAATGGAATTGTAGTTTCTTATTAGTCTGCAACTTGTTACTTATATTTAATATTGTGTCTTAGGTTTCTGCCTTGATCTTCCTAATACTTTGCAATGGTCTTAGGGTTTTATTGTTTGCCATCATGAGTGACTACCATGTATTTAGCCATTCCCTTGTCAATGGATGTTTAGTTTATGTTTAACTTTTGTCATAATAACCAATGTTGAGTAATGAACATCCTTGCATATATATTATGCACACGTATTCTAGTATTTGTATAGCATAGAATATTTAGATTGGGACTGCTGGATCATGAGGTATGCATATTTGATAATCACTAACTGATGAATTATAATGATGAGAGTACCTGTTTTTCTACATCCCCACAAACACAAATGTTATCAAATTTTTCATTTTTTTCTGATAGGTAAAACAATTTTTGTTTTATTTTGTAATTCTTTATCAGTGAGGTTTTACATATTTTCATGTGTCTGCTTACTATTTATATGTATCTTTGACCTTTTAAAAATTGATTTGTAGCTGGGCACAGTGGCTCAAGCCTGTAATTCCAGCACTTTGGGAGGCCAAGGTGAGAGGATTGCCTGAGCCCGCGCGTTCGAGACCAGCCTGGGCAACATGGTGAGACCTCATCTCTACAATAAAATTTTTTAAAAAAATTAGCAGGCTGTGGTAGCACGCGCCTAGATTCCGGCTACTTGGAAGGCTGATGTGGAAGGATCGCCTGAGCCCAGCAGGTCAATGCTGGGGTGGCCATGAGCATGCCACTGCATTCCAGCGTGGTGATGGAGTGAGACTCCAACTCAAAAAAAAAAATTGATTTGTAATGTTTTGTGTTCTTTCATGACAGTAACTTTTTGTTTATTATTTGTATTACATAGTTTCTTCCAAGATGTCAATTTATGATTTTGGTCTTTGTCTTATTGAACTATAAAATTACAATTTTCTTATTAATATATTACTTAGAAACACCTCTCCAAGTCAAAAACATTAAAACATTCTCTATATTTTTGTTCATAATTTTTTGTACATATAAAGCATTAGTTACTCTTGCATAAATTTTGTAGTATCGTGATATAGAGGAGTCTATCTTTTTTCTCCTAAAATGTGGTATTGTCCCAGCACCATAATATATAATCATATTTCCAGTCATTTGAAATGTCAGCTCTTTTATCACTTACGTTAATTCTCATATGTACTTAAATCTTAGATTCTCTCTTATGTTGATCTATTTGTTTATAGTAAAGCCATTTTTTCATCACTTTTGTATCTCTCCACATTACCAAACTTTCTTTACAACTTTAATAGTTTTTCAATTGATTTTCTAGGCAGGTTATCTTTAATCTAAAAATAATGATGAATTTTTAATATTTATACCATTTTATTGTCTTGTCTTATGTACTAGCTAGAATTCCCAGAGCAACTTTGAATTGCAGTGATAATGGCTTTGCCCTTTTTTGTTTCTGACTCTAAGATGAAGAATGCCTTTCATAGCTCACTTGCTGTTAGTATGTAATATAGCCTTTATTTCACTAAGGAAGTTTCCTTTTAGTTTATATAAACCAAAATATTTTTTATAATAAAATTAGAAAAAAATGTTGAAAGTGTATGATGTATGACGTATTACTCAATAAAGCTATGAAAATGAATGTTTAATTTTAAAAACATTTTAGAAGTGTTTTGGGAATCATTTCATGAGTTTTATCCTTTATTAATAACTACACTAATAGGTTTCCTTTTTATTTTGGTAAGAACACATGTGATCTGCCCTCTTAACAACATGTTAAGTATTATGGACTGTAGGTATAATATTGTACAGTAGATGTCTAAAACTTAGTCATCTTGCTTAACTAAAATATTATGCTTGTCGATTAATAATTGACCATCTCCCGTCATCCCAGCCCCTGGTAACCATCATACCATTCTTTGAGTCTATGCATTTGACAATTTTAGATACCTCATATAAGTGGAATTATACAGTATATATTTGTGTGACTGGCTTATTTCTCTTAGCATAATGACCTCATGGTTCATCCATGTTGTCTTACAGAATTTCCTTTTTTTATTAAGGCTGTGTGTGTGTGTGTGTGTGTGTGTGTGTGTATTTGTGTGTGTATGTTTGTGGGCACATGTGTACACCACATTTTCTTTACTCATCTGTTTATAGACATTTAGGATGTTTCCACACCTTGACTTTTGTGAATGGTGCTGCAATGAATGTGGGAGTGCTAATATTATTTCTTCAGGATTCTGATTTCAATTTTTTTTTATAAATACCCAGAAGCGGGATTACTGGATTTCACGGTAGTTTTATTTTTAATTTTTTATTAACCTTCAAACTGCATTCCATAGCAACTGTATCATTTGTAATTCCATTATTGTACAAGAATACTAGTTTCTCCACATCCTTGGCAACACTTGTTGCCTTTTTTCTTATAATAGCTGTCCTGACAAAAATGAGGCGATATCTCATAATGGTTAGATCTGCATTTCCCTGATTATTAGTGACATTGAGTATTTTAAAAATACACTTATTGGCTATTTCCATGTCTTCTATGGAGAAATGTTTATTCAGGTTTTTAGCCCATTTTGTAACTGAATTGTCAGGTTTTTTGTTATTTAGCTTTAGGAGTTCCTTATATATTTTGGACATTAACCCATTATCAGATATTTTTTACAAATATTTTCTCCCATTCTGTGCATTGTCTTTTCATTCCATTGTTTCCTTTCTGCATAGAGACACTTTAGTTTGATGTAATCCCACTTATTTATTTTTGCTTTTGTTGCCTGTACTTTTGGTGTTATATCCATAAAATCATTGTCAAGACCAATGTCATGAAGCTTTCCCATGTGCTTTCTCCTAGGAGTTTTACAGGTTCAGATCTTAAGTTTTAGTCTTCACTCCATTTTGAGTTGATTTTTGTGAATGGTGTAAGCTAAGGGTCCAGTTTTATTCCTTTGCAAATGGATATCCAGTTTGATACCATTTGCTGGAGACTACATTTTCCCATTATACAGTCTTAGTACAATTGTTAGAGATCAGTTGATATTATATGCATGGATTTATTTCTGGACAAGGCTCTATTATGTGCCATTGGTCTACCTGCCTATTCCATTGGTCTGTACTGTTTGAACACTGTAGCTTTGTAATATGTTTTGAAGTTAGGACATGTGATACCTTCCACTTTGTTCCTCTTTCTCAAGAATGATTTGGCTCTTCGTGATCTTTTATGGTTTCATATGAATAGTAGAATTTTTTTTCTATTTCTGCAAGAAATGCCATTGGGATATTGATAGAGATTACTTAGAATCTGTGGATTGTTTTGTGTTGTGTGCACATTTCAACAATATTGTTTTCCAATCCGTGAAAGTGGGATTTTTTTCATGTATTTATGTCTTTTTAAATTTCTTTCATCAGTGTTTTACAGTTTTCAGAAAACAAGCCTTTCACCTTCTTAGATAAATTTATTCCTAAGCCGGGCTCGGTGGCTCAGCCTGTAATCCCGCGCCTTGGGAGGCTGAGGTGAGTGGATTGCCTAAGCCCACGGGTTCGAGACCCACCTGGGCAACTTGGCAAAACCTCATCTTTACAATAAATCAAAAAATTAGCCGGGCATGGTATCACACGCCTGTAG
This sequence comes from Tarsius wallacei, assembly GCA_963574415.1. Classification (NCBI taxonomy): domain Eukaryota; kingdom Metazoa; phylum Chordata; class Mammalia; order Primates; family Tarsiidae; genus Tarsius; species Tarsius wallacei. Next base: position 16,219 of record CAUYQG010220571.1, read on the forward strand.
TTCTAGCTACTTGGAAGGCTGAGGCGGAAGGATCGCCAGAGCCCAGGAGGTCGAGGCTGCGGTGGCCGGGAGTGGCCACTGCACTTCAGCCTGGGTTACAAAGTGAGACTCCAACTCAAAAAAAAAAAAAAAAAGAAAAAAATTTATTCCTAAGTATTGTATTCTTTTTAGTGCTATTATAAATGGGTTGTTTTCCTCATTTTCTTTACATGCAGTTTCTTGTTAGTATCCAAATGCAACTGATATTTGTATGTTGATTTTGTGTTCTGCAACTTTATCATTTATTAGCTTTAACCATTTTTGGTACAATCCTTCATGTTTTCTGTTGGCAGGAATACCTTAGAGATATTGAGTTTGGTTGCAGACCACAATAATAAAGTGAATATTGCTATCAAATAACAACATGAATTTTTTTATTTCCAGTGCATATTAAAGTTATATTTGTATTATACTGTAGTCTGCTAAGTGTGTAATAACATTATGTCTAAAAAATGTACATATCTTAATGAAAAATGCTTTGTTACTAAAAAAAAATGCTATCAATCATCTGAGCCTTCAGCGACTCATAATCTTTTTGCTGATGGAAAGTTTTGCCTCACTGTTGATGACTGCTGACTGATCGGGTTGGTGGTTGTTGAAACCTATCGTAGCTGTGGCAATTCCTTAAAATAAAGTAAGAATGAATTTTCCCATACTGCTTGTCTTTTCCTTTCATGAAAGATTCTCTGTAACATGTGATGCTGTTTGATAACATTTTACTCACAGTAGAACATTTTCAAAATTGGAGTTAATTCTCTCAAACTGCTGCAGCTTTATTAACGAAGTTAATGTAGTATTTTAAATCTTTTATTGTCATTTTAGCAGTGTTCACAGCATCTTCACCAGGAGGAGATTCCATCTCAAGACATCAATTTCTTTGCTTATTCATAAGAAGCAACTCCTCATCTATCTTATAAAATTGGAGCAATTTAGTCATATCCTCAGGTTCAACTTATAATTCTAGTTCTCTTCCTATTTCCACCACATTTGCAGTTGCACCCTCCACTGAATTCTTGAGACCCTCAAAGTCATCTCTGAAGATTGAAGTCAACTTCTTCCAATCTCCTGCTAATGTTGATATTTTGACCACCTCTCATGAATCACAAATGTTTTTATTTTTTATTTTTTTATTTTAAAATTGTAGGGTACAATTCAGGGTTAGGTATACAAATATTCATTGTGCAGGTACCCTTGTGGATGGCGTGTGCCCCCCTCTTCCCTAGGCAGATTCCCACTACTGCCAATCCCACCTCCCTACAAATGGTCTTAATGGCATCTAGAATGGTACATACTTTCAGAAGATTTTTAATTTTCTTTGCTGCGGTCCATCAGAGGAATCACTATTCATGACAGCTATAGCTATAACTATAGCCTCATGAAGTGTCTTTCTTAAGTATAAGACTTTGAAGTAGAAATGACTCCTTGATCCATGGGCTGCAGAATGGGTGTTAGCAGGCACGAAAGTAACATTAACCTTCTTGTCCCTCTCCATCAGAGCTCTTGGGTGAACAGGGATATTGTAAATGAGCAGTGATATTTTGAAAAGAATCTTTTTTTCTGAGCAAGTAGATCTCAACAATGGGCTTAATATATTCAGTAATCCATTCTGTAAACAGACGTGTTGTCATCCAGGCCTTGTTGTTCCATTTGTAGAGCACATGCAGAGTAAATTTAGCATAATTCTGAAGGGCTTTAAGATTTTCAGAATGATAAATGAGCATATTTGGCTTCACCTTAAAGTCATCAGCTGCATTAGCCCCTAGCAATAGAATTAATCTGTTCTTTGAAACTTTGAAGCCAGGTATTGACTTCTCTCTAGCAAGTCCTCTCTAGAAAGTCCCAGATGGTATCTTTTTCCATCTACATTAAAAATTTGTTGTTTAGTGTAGCAACCTTCATCAATTATTTTAGCTAAATCTTTTGGATAACTTGCTGCCGCTTCTACATCAGCACTTGTTGTGTCACCCTGTACTTTTATGCATAGAAATATTTTCTTTCCATAAACCTCATGAATCAAACTCTGCTAGCTTCAAACTTTTCTTCTCTATCTTTCTCACCTTCTTAAAATTGAAGAGAACTAGGGCCTTGCTCTGATTAAGCTTTGGCTTAAAGGAACACTGTAGGTGATATGATCTTCTATCCAGATCACTAAAACTTTCTCCATATAAGCAATAAAGCTGTTTTGCTTTCTTATCATTCATGTGTTCCCTGAAGTGGCACTTTTAATTTCCTTCAAAAGTTGTTCTTTGTATTCACAACTTGACTAATTGTTTGACACAAGAGGCTTAGCTTTTAGTTCATCTTAGATTTCCTCAATTGCTTAAGCATATCTAGCTTTTGATTTCAAGTGAAAGATTTACAACTCTTTTTTTACTTGAACACAGTGGTGGGAGAGGCCAAGTTAGTATTGTTGTGTCTCAGGGATTAAGGAGGCCCAAGGAGTGAGGGAGACATAGGGAATGGCTGGTTGATGGAGCAGTCAGAGCATACACAATATTTATCAATTAAGATTTCCGTCTTATATGAGTGAGGCTCATGGTGCTCCCCAAAATTACAATAGTAATATTAAAGATTTCTGTATAAAGTTTTAAATAGTGTGAGAATTACCAAATATGATAAAGAGATATGAAGTGAGCACATGCTGTTGGAAAAAATGACACTAACAGACTTTCTCAACACAAGGTTGCCAGAAACCTATTTGTAAAAAAAAAAAAAAAGGAAAACAGTATTTGCAAAGCACAATAAATCAAAGTACAATGAAATAAAGTATGTCCGTATAAAACCATGTTGTATGCAGAGACTAGGTCAATTTCTTTCTTCCTTTCTGATTTGGATGCATTTTTTTTTTCCTATTGCTTTGACTAGGAATTCCAGTATTACATTGAATAGAAGTGTCAAGACTGGATATCCTTGCTTTGTTCCTGATAATATAGAAAACCTTTCAGTTATTCACTGAGTATGACACACTAGATGTAGGCTTTTTATATGTGGTCTTTATTTTCCTTCTATTTCTAGTTAGCTGAGAGTTTTTATCATGAAAGAATATTAAATTTTATCAGATTTTTTTTCTGCATCTTTTGGGATAATCATGTAATTTTAATTTTTTTATTCTGCTAACATGGTGTATCATATTCACAGATTTTCATATGTTGAACCATCCTTGTAGCAGAGGTAGATCTCATTTGGTCATGGTGTATGATCCTTTTAATGTACAGTTGGATTTCATTTGCTTGTGTTTTGTTGAGGACTTTTCCATCTGTACTTATCACAGCTATTGGCCTGTAGGACTTCTTGTTTGTTTGTTTGTTTGGTTGGTTTTTCTTGTGGTATCTTCATTTTTGTCTGGTTTTGGTACCTGCTTAATGCTGGCTTCATGAAGTGAGTTTGGAAGTATTCTCTCCTCTCCATTATTTTGGAAGAGTTTGAGAAGTATTGACATTAATTCTTCTTTAAATGTTTGGTAGAATTCAGCAATGAAGTCATCTGGTCTTAGGTTTTTCATTGGTAAGAGGTTTTTATACTGATTTAATCTCTATACCAGTTATAGTTCTGTTCAGATTTTTTTTTAGTTTTTCATGATTCAGTCTTGGTAGGTTGTATGTTTCTAGGGATTTATGCATTTTTTCAATGTTATTATAATTATATAATATTTACATTTATAAATATACTTGTATTCACATAATATGCTATTATTAAATATTCAAACAGCAATAAATAACAATATAATAAACATAATATAAATTTAAAAACAATACAGTATACCAACACATTTATATTGTATTTGGTATTATAAGTAATCTAAAGATGCTTTAAAGTATATGGAGAATATGTGAGGATATATGAAAATATATATGCCATTTTTAAAAAGGATCTTGATCATCCATGGATTTTGGTATCCATGGACAGGGGGAGTCCTTGAACCAATACCCCACAGAGATGGAGGGATGATTACATGTCTTTAGGTTCATTTGTTCTATAGTGTCATTTAAGTCCTCTGTTTCTTTATTGATCTTTTGTCTGGATGTTCTCTTCATAAGTAAATTTGTGGTATTGAAATCTCCTACTATTATTGTATTGCTATTTCTCCTTTCACTTCTGTCAGTGTTTGCTTTAAATATTTAAGTACTCAGTATTGGGCGTATAAATATTTATAATTATTGTATCTTCTTGGTGGATTGACCCATTTGTATTATATAACTTCCTTCTTTGTCTCTTGTGACAGTCTTTCCTTGAAATCTATTTTGTCTGACATAAGTATAGTACCCTGCTCTCTTTTTGTTACCATTTACTCAGAATATCTTTTTCTATCCCTTCCTAGCCTATGTGTATTCATAATACATGACTTCAGATTATACTACAAGGCTGTCGTAACCAAAGCAGCATGGTACTAGTACAAGAGCAGACATATGAACCAATGGAACAGAACAGAGAATCTAGAAATAAACCCAAATCCCTACCACCATCTGATCTTTGACAAAGCAGACAAAAACATACACTGGGGAAAGGATACCCTATTCAACAAATGGTGCTGAGAAAATTGGATAGTTTCATGCAGAGAAATGAAACTTGATCCTATTTCTCCCCATATATAAAGATTGACTTAAGATGGATTAAAGACTTAAATGTCAGACTTGAAACCGTACACATCCTAGAAGAAAACATAAAAACTCTTATGGACATCAGCTGAGGCAAATAATTTGTGGATAAAACCCCAAAATAAAATGCAACTAAAACAAAAATAAATAAGTGGGACTTAATTAAACTAAAAAGCTTCTGCACAGCAAAAGAAATAATTGACACAGCAAATAGGAAATCTGCATAATGGGAGAAGATATTCACAAACTATGCATCTGACAAAGGACTAATATCCAGAATCCACAAATAACTCAAACAAATCAGCAAGAAAAAAGCAAATAACCCCATTAAAAAGTGGGCAAATGACATGAACAGACATCACTCAAAAGAAGTTATACAAATAGTGAACAAACATGAAAAAATGTTCAACATCACTCATAATTAAGGAAATGCAAATTAAAACCACAATGAGATAACACTTTATACCAGTCAGAATGGCCACATATATTTTAAAAATTCACTCAACAATAGCAGAATATGTATTTTCCCAAGTGTTTCTGGATCATTCACCAAGATAAAGTATGTTCTCTGCCATAAGGCAAACTTCTACAAATTTAAAAGGATGGAAATCATGCAGCATATGTTCTCTATACTGTAATAGAATCAAACTAAAAATCAAACACAAGACTGAACAGGACAATCCCCAGATACTAGAAAATTAGACAATTCACTTCTAAATATTCCATCTCAAAAGGTTATTGAGATGGAATATTTAACATCTCAATAGAACATTTAAAAATCCATAGAATATAATAAACATAAATATACAACATATCTAAGTATGTAGCATGCAGCTAAAACAGTGCTGAGAGGATCATTTATAGTAAAATGAAATGTCTATACTAGAAGGATGCTAAAGTCTAAAGTATCAGATGCAAAAATTCTCAATAAAATATCAGCAAATCAAATCTAGTAATGTATAAAAAAAAGTATCATGACTTATCTGGAATTTATTCCTGGCGTGCAACAGCAACATGAAAGATCTTTGTGAAGATGGAATGCTTCTGGATCTTGACTATGTTAATGTCAACATCCTGGTGGTGATGTTGTACTATAGTGTTTTAAGATGTTAGCATTGGAGGAAAATGGGTGGAGAGTACTCAGGATCTCTATGTGTTGTTTCTTACATGTTGGTCTACAACAATCTCAAAATAAAAGTTTAATTAAAACAAAACCATAAAATAGAAAAAAAACAGATACTGGCATGGATGTGGAAAAAGGGAACACATACACCGTTGGTGTGTGTGTAAATTAGTACAAACCTCTATGGAAAGTGGTATGGCAATTACTCAGAGAACAAAAAGTAGGTCTCCCATTTGATCCAGTAATCCTGCCACTAAGTATCTACCCTAAGGAACAGATGTCATTATGTAACAAAGACACCTGCACCTGCATGTTCATCACAGCACACAATTCACAATTGCAAAGATGTGAAATCAGCCTAAATGTCCATCAACCAATCAGTGGATATTGAAAATGTGGTATATATACACCATAGAATACTATGCAGCCATAAAAAAGAATGAAATAATGTCCTTTACAACAACATGGATGGAACTGGAGATCCTCATCCTAAGTAAACTGACTCAGAAACAGAAAATCAAACACCACATATTCTCATATGTGGGAGCTCAATAGTCATGAGGATGGAAATAATAGACACTGGAGACAATAATAAAGGGGGAAGGGGCATTAGGGTTCAGAAGCTAGCTGCGGGGCACAATGTTTATTATCTGGGGAATGGGCCCACCTGAGACCCAATCCCCGCCACTATACAATATGTCCATGTAATGAATACACATGTATACCCCCTGAATCTAAAATTAAATTTTATTTTTAAAAACTCATGTTAGGAAAAACTAAACTGTGTATCCCAATTACATAGCAATACAATATTAAACAACAAACAAAATACCCAATATGTAGAAGCTTTGAACCAGAAACCTCTAAGGACTTGTACCCAAAGATATGTGCACAACATTACTTGTAATGTCAAAATATTGAAAACTACCTAAATGTCAAAACATAAATATCTGTTCATAAGAAACCTGGTAAAATAACAAACAGTATATCTAAAAAAAAAAAAAAAAAAAAAAAAAAACCCAAAACTAAAAAAAGCTAAAACGAGTTTTTAAAAAATACTTTTGTATGATAGCATATAGTTAGGTCTTATAAAAGTTTATCAATTCAGCCACTCTGTATCTTTTGATTAGGGAGTTCAGTTAGTTTACATTTAAAGTAAATGTTGATAGGGAAGGATTTACTATTGCCATTCTGTTGTTTTCTATTTTCTGTCTTTTCCTAGCTTCCTGTGTTCTTTTGTGTTTTGTTGATTGTGTGTGTGTGTTGGTACCTGATCTCAAAACAGGCAAAGTGAGGACCAAAGGGAGGCCCAAACTTTACCTGTACGATGACCACTTATATACCTAATCCTGAATGTACCCCACTTCTTTACAATAAAAAACAAAAATAAAAGAATAATAAAGAAAAAAAGATTTGTCAGAACTCACCTATAAAGATATCTTGACCTTTCTTTGAGCATTGGAACTTAACTTTTTGGCTATGTTTTTAGAACATCTTATCTAACCAATTAATATATGCAGGTGTTCTTCTTGAGTCGTCATTTGTGATTTATATTTTTAGAGAAAATGAACCATTTTATATAGATTATAAATTATGCAAGGAGTTCTTTTAAAACAATTTTATCTGTATTTGTAGCTATATTTATATGTCTTAGTATTATATATTTGGATTTTTTTCTTTGTTCAAATTTATTAGAGGTCATTCTTTTTTGGATTTTTCAAAAAACCAAATTCATCAATTAAAAATGGTTTTATTATATGTATGACATTCTTCATTTTATTAATTTCTTTTTATATTTTATGTCCTTTAATTTTTCTTTTGTTATGCTTTTGTTGTTTTTTGGTGGGGTTTTTTTTTTTTTTTTGGTGTTTAAAGTTTAGCTCCTTTATTACCAATCATTATTGTGTTCTAGTAAATATACTTAAAATTATAACTTTTTCTCTAAAGACAACTTAGACTATATCTCATGGATGTGTGTAGAGTTAGCATCAATGTTTATTTCTATATAGTTTGTGATTTGAGTTTTGAAAATTTAATCCAGAAATCACCTAGAAGAATGTCTGAAAATTTTTAGCTAGTGTCCTTGGTTTTGTATTTTGTCTTTTTGGTTAATTTATTTGCTATTTATTGAGATTACTGTTTAGTTTTTACAAATTCTCTATGAGGAGTTTTTTTTTTTAATGTTCATTTCTTATTTGAAAGAATTCAAAGTGACATGTAACATTATGTAATTAATAATGTAATTCTAAATGCTTTAGTACACCAATTTATTTTCTACTTCGTTATTTTCTCAGAATTCTATCTTCATAATATAACATTAAGTATGCATTTTTTTCCAAAATTGTCTTAAAATGTTAATAATGTTTGCCTTATATAGACAGTGCTGTTGTTCATTGCATAATTAGTTTAGGATTGTGCTTTTGATTATTATAAAGGATATATTGGCCTTATTTAGTGGTTTTTGCTTTGCATTTTTCTTTGTAGAAAATTAATATTGCCACATTCACCTTTTTCTTTATTGTATTTGCCTGATATACTGTTATCCATGCTTTATTTTTTTAACATTTTTGTGACATTTTAGATATATTTCTTATTGTTGGATTTTATTTCTCTTATTCAAATTCCTCTAAAACTCATTTTTTAATTAATGAATTTAACCCATTTTCATATTCATTGTGGTAACTGCTATGTTTGTAATTTATACCATTCGATTTTATTTTCTATTCATTGTACTTTTCAAAAATTACTTTCTTGACATTAGCTGAATTGTTTTTCTCTATCCCATTTCTATTTTGCTGGTGGTTTCCTTTGAATTATTAGCAGATATGCCCATCTTGATATTAAAAACTAAACCCATGAAACCTGTTGCCACCAACAATAGAAGATAACAGTTATTGATTATTTACTATGTACCTGATGGCATTTTAAGTTTCTTACCTGTATTAACTTGATAAATCCTCATAATCACTGTGTGAGAGAGGAGTCAATTTTCTTATTCTTTATAGATGAGGAAACGAAATCAGAAAGAAGGTAATTTTCCTAAAGGCACACAGCTAGTGAGTAGTAGAGTCAAGATTCATCCTCAGGTTGTGGCTTTAGATACCTGCTTGCTTCACCCTTGAGCTATTGGAATATTTTTACTTCTCCCTGCCTATACACCTTTCCCTCCATGTTATGCTGAAATAGTCTGAAAATTTACTTCTAGATTGTTGTAATATATCTTCTGTTTTAAGAAGCCTCAACATTAAAAGGCACCATCAATCTTTGGACTTGACTTCAAATGTTATTGATTTATTTGTTCCTGACCGTTTCTTGGAGTTCATGCTTTCTGCCTTTTAGAGTCATAGAGTACATGCTCAAATGATGCTTTTCGGAAAGAATGTGGAGATGGCATACTTTTTGAGTGCTTTCTTATCTGAAAAATACCTTTATTTTACCCTCATATTGGATGAATGGATTGGTTAGCAAATATTTGTGGATTTTATTCAGTATTTTGTGGGTATTGCACCTTTTTTTTTTAGCATTGGACATTACAGATGAAAAATCCTATATAGTTTTTTTTCCCTCTGGAAATTTATAAGGGTTGGAGGGTGTGTGTGTGTGTGTTCTCTTATTCTTTAATCTAGCCTCTCTTTTTGAACTTGTTACTGCTTTTATCACATTATATTTGTTTTTTCTCAGTGTTCTCAGAGGATTACATAACTGATTTTTAATTTTGCCAACTTCACCCGTGTAAATTCTGTTATTTAACCTTTTTTTAGGATTTGAATTAGGCAAATATACTTCTCTCAGAATTTCTTAAAACTTCTTTCATTGCAGTCTTATCTAATTATATGGATGCAGTATCGTCTCAAACATCTCTGAAGATAATAATTGAAATTTTCATTAAATACTCTCATTTTTTGTGTTAACTCATGTGAGGTCAGGTTTTTTGCTCATTCATCTTGATTTTTTTTTTTCATGCTATTTGTGTCTTGTGATTTGGTTGTATGTTCATATTTTAAATTAGCTACTAGATTTAAATAAGTATTGGTAGTGATTGTTAGGGTTCTTGCGATTATAGTAGTTACTTTCCTACTAGGCTTCTTCCTTGCACGTAACAGCTCACCTCAAGACTCTATTGTGACTGGAAGATTTCAGAACAAGTGAGGAAACCTTGCTTTCTTAACTATATACACAGGGAAAGAGCTACAGTGGAGGCAGAGTAATTTGATGACTCAGCTACTATCCTGAGAGGCATTCCCCCAGCCACACTTTTAAAAAATCTATAGGTCTCTATATCTCTGAGCTTTCTTTGCACACTGTCTTATTTCTCTCTCCACCCTCAAAATTCATATTAGAATGCCCCTGTGTGCTGTAAAGTAAAATAACCATCTTTTCAATGGAGCAATAAACTATGTAGTCTCCTATCTCTTGTCTAACATCAGCTCTATGAGGATAAGAATTTTATCTCTGCTATTCATGCTGTACAATATTCTTCCTTATCTGTGGCATGTGTTCCAAGACCACCAGTGGATGCTGAAACTGAGAATACTATTGCATGTAATTGCCATAGTCAGAACACATTTCTGTTGATGCCCTCGACTCAAAAATGTAATGCCTTTTCCATCTTAACCACTTATCATGGATTATGGCCATAACTTTTGCAATTTGAGGCTCAATAGCAAAACTAGCATGAATTTCTCTTTTCTTCTTCACAATTTCATAGATAGATTTGTTCTTACCAACAATCTTAGCAACTTCAGCATATGTATTTTAAAATTTCCTTATTCAGTCAAGAACTTTCACTTAAAGGAAGCACTTTATGGCTTCTCTGTGGCATATCTAAATTGCCAGCACCACCACTCTTGTGCTTTGGAGTCATTATTAAGTCAAATAAGGGTGAGTTGAACACAAGCACTGCTATACTGCCACAGTTGATGTGACAACCAAGATGACTACTAAGTGGTAATGGGCAAATGATGTATATAGCATGGATATGCTATACAAAGGGATGACTCATGTCCCGGGCAGGATAGAGTAGGATGACTTGGGACTTCATCACATTAATCTGAAGGGTATGCAATTTAAATTTTATGAATTGTTTATTTCTGGAATTTTCCACTTAATATTTTTGGATTGCAATTAACTATGGATAACTGAAACTGTGGAACATGAATATGAGGATAAGGGGGTACTGCTGTATTCATTGCACAGTGCCTAGAACACAGTTGATGTACTGTATTTTGTAAGCTGAGACAACTTTTGTGGAATAAAAAATACTTATGTTTTACTCAATAATTTTTCTTCTAGAAATTTATCCTAAGGAAATATTCAGGGAGGCTCATAAAATTTTATGTACAAGGATGTTTGCATTATTTATAATTGTGAAAATTAAAACAACTCAAAAGTCTAACATTGGTTATCTAAAACATTTTATATGCTGTACATAGGTTGAATATTTAATAGAAGGTCTTTCTATTTATCCTTCTAGAAGTCAGAGACCAGTTAAAACTATTTTATCTTAACTAAAGAACAGTTTTTTGACATACCTTAATTAGGATGACTGTAAATTATGCCTTTTAAATTGTTGTAATTTTTAAAAGTATTATCTAATATTTTTAATTGTTTACTTATGCTCCTAAGTAGTTTAGAGATAATCAAATTTTAAAAATCTAAGAACAAATAAATGAAGCTTATTTTTATGTAATCATAGTGTAATGGACATTCAGTAAGTAATATTTTTCTTTTATTCTAGAAAACAGCTCCTTGAACATGGTGAGGTAAAGTTTTCATTTTAATATATAGTAGAATTGTGTATTAAATTCTGATTATTCACAAAAGTATCACCCTGCTGCTGATATACCATCAGTGGTGCTTGGTTTGTTCAGCATTGGTGGTAAGTTACTGCTGATCCTTCTCACTCTTTACTCTGCTCTCACTTTTGAGTATTAGGATTTGAAAGCTGCAAGGTTGAGTTTTGACTATGGAACATAATTAAATTAAATTGCCTTCATTCATTCATTCATTCATTCAGCAATAATAAGCATCTGATTTCCTGCCTGAGCTAATCAGCTACAGTCAGTTGGAGCAGGCCTCCATGGCCCTGTGACTGGTGGCCATCTGCCACCACATACACTTGATGACCATTCAGCTACAAGCCCAGATGTGTTGAGGGGTACAAAAGATAGTATAGTAACGTTCTGCTCTCAAGTATGAATAATTTTACATGGGAGACATTAAAGATGATAACACTTTGATATGCTGTTAAATTACTTTGTAGCAAGCAAAGGGCAAGATCAGTGTAGACTGGAAATATGATTTCCTAAGTGGTAGAACTTTAAGTGGCTCTTAAGGGAAAGGCCAAATTTACACAGGAGGGTGACTGAATTGAAACTTACTAGGAATAGTTTATGATACATGTTGAATATCCCTTATCCAAAATGCTTTGGGACCAAAAGGTTTTTGGATTTTGGATTTTTTTGAAGTTTGGAATATTTACATTATGCTTGCCAGTTGACCATTTCTAATCTGAAGATCCAAAATAAAAAATGCTCCAGTGAGCCTTTTTTTGTTGTTTTTAGCAAAACCTTTGAGCATCATGTTGATACTCAAAAAGTTTTTAATTTTGGAGCATTTCAAGATTTTGGGGTTAGAGCCACTCAAACTATAACTAATATTTTTTTGGGTGGTTACTATGTGCCATGTACTGTGCTGTTTAATATTCACAATATCATCCTCATTTTTACATTATTTGTAAAAATATATTTCCTTGGCTCTTATTTTTGCATTTTTTCCCTAGTTAATTCTATTACTTTTCTACTAATTCTAAATAAGGAAAATATGTTAATTAGGTAATACTAGCTGTTACAAAGATAAACACTAACATCCCAATAACTTAACTCAGTTGAAGTTTAATTCTTTGTTTACATAAAGTTAAAACCAGGAGTACCTGATTACCAAGTGGCTCTGTGAAAACTAACTATTGAGGACCCAGACTCCTTCCATCTATGGCTCTGCCATCTTCAACATGTGGCTTCCCTCTAGAGTTGACATTTTTGCTTGCATCAAGTCAGAAAAGAAGAAAGAACATGAAGTTTATGCCCTGGAGGTTCTGTAAGGACTAGGCCTGGAGGAGGTCCACATCATTTCCTGCCCACAGCCAGAACTTAGGCCCTTGGCCACATCTAACTAGCAGGGAGGCTGAAACTGGAGTCTGGCAGTATGTCTAGGAAAAAGAGCAAAGAAAAAGACACTAGAGACATTATGCAGCTGACCTAAATTCTCACAGTTAATTTATGGTGAAGCTTGGATTTGAACCCAAACAGTTAATTTCCAAAGCTCTCAATGTAATAGTCAACACTTACTATTTACAGCATGCAAAGGATTTTTGTAAATGATTAGCATATGTTAATAATTTCACCCTTAACCTTTGAGGTAGTTACTATTATTATTTATATTCTACAGATGAAGAACTCTGGTATAGAGAAATTAAGTAACTTGCCTAAGGTCACAAAGATAAAGTGAGTTTGATTTTGTGGAACCAAGGAATCTGAACCCAGGCAGCTGAGCTGCAGAATCCAGTCTTTTTACCATTCATTCTACTAGTTATTCATATAAATGACCTTTATGTAAATCAACTATGAAATGTAATGTTACCCAATTTTACTTATTAGTGCACATTTCATACTTTTTAAAAAATATATAGTATCTAAAGCCCACCTCTTTTTAGAAACAGTATTCCTTAACTTCTTTCCTTCTTTCTCACATTATTTTGCTACTTTCTCATTGTTTTTCATTTATCCATCTTTCCTTATTTTGCAAATTTTATTTTTTCTACAAATTCTGTATACTTAATAGTTAAGTCTTTATTATGTGCCACTATATTCAGGTTCCTACTTTACGGAATTTATAGCATAGTGGGGGAAGATTTAAAAATGTACACAGATAATTATATGTGCAGTGATAAAAGCAAATAAAAATGTAGTATGGAAGAAGAGGTAACTAAATCTATGTGGAAAGGATGTGATAGTTGGGAAAGATGTTTTTAAGTGTCTTTAGAGAAGAAATAAGTCAAAAGGAATACCACGGTCAAAAGATATGTATATGTAAAAAAGGCTTAAGGTGGTATCTTATGTTCAGAGCTATAGGCAAATGTGTTGCTGATACACAAAAAAGGAAAGTAGCAGCAGAAAAGGAGGCTGGAAAAGCAGGCAGGGTACAGACTGTGGAAGCTGTGTACTTTACTGTTAAACAGGAGGTGGTAAGGTCATTTCTGAGTTTTAGGTATCCTAAGTCTGTTGGCAGTAAAGACTTTTTTTTTTTTTTTAAAGGTAGGACAGATGTGAAGCTGATTAACAGGAGGCCGGTGATAGTAAATCTTTAAACTTAACAGTACACTTAACTCTGGATACATAGGCAGATTAGAGATTTAAATTTCTAACAATAGCAGATTTTATGGAAGGAGATGGTAAATTTCAGTGCATCGCCAATGTAAATTCTGCTGGGCACAGGCTGACTTCTTATCCAGTTACCTCTGTGGACTCACTTGGTGAATCTATTCTGCATGGCTTTTGATACGGAACTGTTTTAACTTTAGGGATGATCCGTGTAGCTGGGAGGACAGGAGGTGCTTCTCACTTTGAATATGATATGATAACAAAAGCTTATTCATTCCAGTGTGTTTAAGGATTAGGTGAGGATTTGTTAGGGTGATTTTATCACCAGGAAGTAGGTTTTAAATTGCTTGCTTTTTGCTAATCGTCTGAATCAGAGAAGATTGCATCCCTCAACTCATGAAATAAAGCCCTGGATTATCACCCTACTGTCATGAAATTGAGTTTTTAGATTTTTATTTTATGTTTATATAAAATGAGTGCATGTGCAATTTTGTTGCATTGATGTACTGTGATGAAATCAAGGCCTTCAGTGTATCGGTCACTGGAGCAAAGCACATTGTAGCCACCAAGCAACATCCCATCTCCCACCACCCCAAGTTCCCATTGTCCATCGTTCCACACTCTACTTCCATGTATACACTTACTTAGCTCCTATTTATGGTGAGAACATGTAGTATTTGTCTTTCTGTGTCTGAGTTGTTTTAGTTAAGATAATGGCCTCCAGTTTCATTCGTGTTGCTGCAAAAGATATGATTTCATTCTTTTAGTGCCTAAATAGTATTCCATTGTGTATATGCACCACATTTTCTTTATTCAATCATTTGTTGCTGGATACTTAGATTGATTCCATATCTTTGCTATCGTGAACAGTGCTGATTATTAAAATGTGTGACATTAAAGGATCCTGTCGTACGAAGGGAGGCCCCCCCAAAACCTGGAACTTATTTATGAAAAATTGTGCATTCTTACATGATTAAACTTCATTCACCTTCAAAGTTCCCTTCATTTGATGCAATACACTCAAAACAGTTTTTAATTCATCAATTTTGTGCTTCTGCTGTCTTTTGTTTCACCTCTTCAACTTCGCAAAATGTTTCCCTTTGAGGACTTTTTTTATGGAGAAACAGAAAAGTCACCTGGGGGGAGATGAGGTGAATAGGGAGGGTGGGACACAGGGGTCATGATGTTTTTGGTTAAAAACTGCTGAACACTCAGGGCAGTGTGAGTAGGTGCACTTGTAAATCACTCATGAAATGGGCAAATGCACTGAAAGCATTTCCAAAAAAAAAAATTCACTGAAGCTGAATGCAGCCTCTCACAACAACGCTGGCTGGTACAGTGATGCCGATGGGTTCCTAGAACACTTACCTAGCAGCGGAAGCCTGTGCTACAAGGGTCCTGACCTCCAAAAGATAACTCTGGTTTTTTGTGGTCCTCCTTCATAGTTTTTCCTCATAATTTAGTGTGTTAATTTGTATTTATTTTGTCAGATTAGTATCTTTTAATCATTTTTTTAATTTTATGGACTTAGAAATTAGTGAAGATATATCTAATAATTCACAGCAGAGAAAAGAAAAGGAAAGAGAGTTAGGAATAATATTTACTACCACATTGTCATCATCCCTCTAAGGAACTAGTGTGAAGACAGGCTATGGAAAGACAACATTGTGTGTATTCTCTGGTGACCCACTCATTCTTTGACCCATTCATACCTCACTCATACCTTTGTCCATGACAGTCTTTGTTTCAGCCTTCACTTTTTTCCCTAGTCTCTACAGTTCATTATGTTATTTGATTGGTTTATATTTGACCCTTTATATTTTAAGTCAGTTGAGTTTGTGTTTTTTTGTTACAAGCAAGGTTTTTCTTAGAGCCAAAGGTTTTCTATGACATGCAACAGAAGGTATCTGAACCAAAATAGAGGTATTCCGCTGAAGGAGTGAAATTATACAACATTTAGAAGATTTCTTTTTTGAGAAACTGATTGAGTGATATATGTTTGCGGGGCGGGGGGGGCTTTGTCCTTCTGCATTAACAGCCTAGTAACAGCCTAGTAGACCATGTCAATTAATAGTTTATTTGGAGAGGAAGCATAGTAGCATAGTAGTGGTAAAAGGCTCCATAGAGTCAGGAGCTAGACTGGCCTCAGATTCTAGTTCTTCCACTTCCTAACTGTGATCTTGGCTAAGTTACTTCATGTCTTTTTTTTGGGAACAACAACAGTAGTACCTATCTCCTATAGTTTCTATGGGATTAAATGAGTTATATGTAAGGGACTTAGAATAATGCCTTGTATAAGTACCACGTAAAGTGTACGTGCACAATTAGTGCGACATCTGGATTGAGACTTCAGGATGCTCCAGCTAATTTTTTGCCTCTGTTAACTGTGCCCATGAAGAGGCATCTCTAGCATGTTTACAAGGCATATTCAAACTGTCATTGAATGTAGGTTTGAAAGAACAATCCCACCCTGGACTGGTCAGATACATAGTCCTCATTTTTCCCTCCACTTGGTAGCTTCTACCTCACACTGTACCCTGTTGGGTTCACCTGTTCCCAAGATTGATAGTGAACAGTTTCTTATGCTTCTCTTCTTCCTTGCTTCCTTCCAGCCTCTAAAAAGGATTGGGAGAATATTCCTAGTAATTTTAATGTGAAAAGAGGTATAACAAACTTGTTGACAATAGTAATTTTTGACCTATACTTTCTGACTGTAGCCTTCTTTCCTCAAGAAATCTTTCTGGCAAAATAGAGATGACAGAACTGGATGTATAGCAAGAGAGATGCATGGAAAGTCAGGAGCCTAAGAGTAGAAGGATGGTTAGAAGCATTTGGGTGAGACTAGGAAAACACACATAAGTGATACGATTTGCAGGAGCTGCGTGGCTATGTCATTCAGTCAAACAAAACAAAACAAACAAAAATCGTTCAGGAAAGATAAGGAAATGAATGGTAGTCTCCAGATGAGAACAGAGTCCTTCTTTTAACACTTAGATAACAGAAGAAAGTAAAGAAGAATGACTACTTTTGATTTAGTTTTGGTCATGTGAGAAGTTGTTGCTGAAGTGGAAGTGGCTGAAGTGATGAGAGAAAAATGACTGTCATTCTGTGGCTCAAAATAGCCAAAGGAAAGAGTATTGGGACAAATCATATGGGCACTCATATTAATTAGGCTGTATCTATCATAGCTTATTTCTAGATGCCACATTTTAAGAAAAATATGGACAATCTGTACCATGTCCAGATTTGGAAACAGAGAATTGGAGCAACACAGAACTAATAATTGAAGTTTTGTGACTATTTAGCCTAAATTTAGAAATCTTTCTAAGGATGAACATAAGGATAAAACAAACTTATAATTATAATATTTAAATAATAGAGAACTTTCATGCATAATTGGGTTTAGACTAATTTTGTGCCATTTCTAAGGTGTTGACGTGACAGAAAAACATACTGATTCGGTTTTAGGAAAGTTTTCTTTCTTTCTTTTTTATTGTTAACACTTATAGCTATCCAGAATTGTAGTGCACACTCTTATGACATAGTCCTGTTTTGGAAATAGTGAATATCTAGTTCATAGATCTAGAGAAGAATTGCCATTTTGGATAGGTGATTAAAGTAGATGGTCCATGCAGTCTTCCAGTCTGTGATTTGGAGGTTCTAAACAAAAGGACTCATTGGGATATGAAATATGGTAGGTGTTTTTTTGTTCCCTCTTAACATACCCTTGATTTTGTTTGACGAGTTTGACTAAAGAAAAATGAAGAATTGATTTTGAAAGAAGTATTCCCCATTCTAACACTATGTTCAAGAATTGTGAAAAAAGTTTAAGAAATTACATTTTTAAACATTTTATTTAAAATGAAGTAAAAATGCCCTGTGTAGAGTTTTTACCATTCTGTTTTCAATATGAATGATATATTTCTGACAAAATATGTTTAAAAAATTTTTAAATGAATTACTATCAGAAACAACCTCTGTTAACTTTTTGGTATGCTTTTTTACAGCCTCCTTCTCTCCCCTACCATGCACATATGTGTGTGTGTGTATGTGTGTGTGTGTGTGTGTGTGTGTGTGTGTGTGTGTGTGTTAAAATGTAAGCCTCACAAGGGAGGAAATTGCTTACTGTTGTATCCAAAGAACCCAGAACAGTACCTGGCATATAGTAGGCATTCAGTGAATTGTTGAGTGAATGAATGTTAATAGACTTATTACGAAATTAGAAGATTCTTGTCATAGTGAATAATATAGTTTTAATATATTTTGCTTTCTATTTACTAATTTTAATATAAAGCAAAAAATGTCATTTTGTTTTATTTGTGTTTTTATAGCTGGTTTTTCACACATTGCAGTTGGTAGCATTCAGTGCCCTTGCCATTTTAATTATGAGGCTGAAGATGTTTTTGACACCACACATGTGTGTTATGGCTTCCTTGATATGCTCCCAACGGGTAAGCAATTCACTCTTGTATAACTACACTGTACTAACTATAGCAGCTACAGTTAGTAGTAACCAGTGTTTTTAACTTAACTAACTTAAATGATTTAAAATTTTCATGATCCACTACAAGCAAGAAAAGTCATTTCAAGTGGCTCTGAAAATTATTTCTAGATTTTAAGTGATATTTCTATGACAAGTGATGAGGCACACTTTTCTCTCTCCTAGTATCCTGTCCACAAACATAATCTTTTGAAGTTCAGGTCTGTGTAAGAGTTTCCTGGCTAACCAAAACCACCCGAAAATACTCATGCAGGACTAGAGTAGACGCGGAGTGATTGCTTCCGTGTAGTCCTGTTTGGTACGGAGCATGTCTAAGAAATTCTGGGAGTCTGTTACTGTGTCTAACATACAAAATAGATATATTAGCTAGAATTTTAGATACGTCTGGTCACACCTTATTTAGTATTGATTATGAGTGTATTCTCTTAAAATATCATGTGTCATATGCCTGTTTTCCTTAGAGGGGTGTGTGTGTATGTGTGTGTAGATATATATGTATATCATTATATATATGTATACATGCTAATAGGATCTCCCTGTCTATACAAGATATTCATAAAAGGCAGGCAAATGTTAAAGGATTTAATTCTAAGATGTTTTACAATTGTGATTAGCTAATCTTAATCCCTGTAGTAAACTAATACTAGAAAGATCAGGTATTCCTTCCTTAATTCTTTTGAGAGGAGAGAAAAATCCATTTTTACCTGGACTCTGTAATTCCAACATATTTGTTGTTTTTTAAACAAGTAGTTGTAATTGTGTATATATGTGTGCTGATATCAAAAGGTAACAACTTAGTTTAAGAGGAAAAGTAATAACTTACTATCCAGCCTATAGAACTCTTCATATAAGAATTATAAATAAATGGTTTCTTTCATTTCAGCTCTTTGGCTGGCTTTTTTGCAGAGTTCGTTTTGAGAATATTATCTTTGGCATTCTAACATTGATGTCAATACAAGGTTGTACAAACCTCCATAGTCAATGGAGCATAATCGGAGAATTTAATAATGTGCCTCAGGAAGAACTTATTCAGTGGATAAAATACAATACAAGACACGGTATGTAGCTATTTAGTCATGTGTATTGTTAGTTTTATACACACATATTACACATACACATTTGTATATATTATGTAGTTATATAGTTATTATTTCCTATATGTATACACATATTCATACCCCCACAGACTTTGAGTATGCTAATTGCAATGACCATGCAATCAAAACCTCTTGAAAAGTGATTTTGTGCCCCTTTTAAAACCCATCTTAGATAACTGTCATAAAGCATTTTAATTAACACCAATAAATTAATAATTTTCACAAGCAATCTGCTGTAACTCTCAGAGAACATTATTATATTTTAGCCATAACAGTGACAAATCAAAGAAATAAATCTTTAATAATGAAATTTCACACCATGTGTCAGGCCACTGGAGAAGATAATTTTAATTGGGGGGAGTTAACAGGCACCTTTCTAGTATTTCAATCAGTGCTTACTGTGTCCTCTAACTCTGTAAAACCAGTCATGTGCAGAAAAGTTAAAATCTTGAATACTGAATTTCTTCACTAAATTATCTCAGATGAGTACATATCCTACTTTTAAATACTGCCAAACATTCTGTTTAACTTACTTTCTTTTCTTCCTATCTTTATATGGGACTACTTCAAGCAGATATGTCAATTTACATACCTTTCTGGAGAATAAGTCTATGGCTTATTTGGTCTGTGGTTTTCAAAAGGTGTGGCTGACAGTGCCACATCAGACTGCCAAGCCAGTTTAATTAGAATTTTTACATCAACCCCCCACTGACTATTCCCTATAAGAGCTCAAGGCAGGCACTTCCTTCTTTACTCTCCCTTGCCCCACCCCAGTTATAGCTGTTTCCCCCCAGCTTTTAAAGATATCTGCTCTTTTAATCTTTTATTGTGTCTGCCTTTGTTCCAGTATTTGTCTTGGGTTCCTGGCAGAGAGACTCTATGTTGGGCAACTTATCCTTCTAAATTAGCTCCCACAAACCCCTATATCACTTTTAGCTGCCTCCTTTTCCATCTGTTTTAGTCTCCTATTAGCTCCTCTTATTATGAGTTCTTGCATGTTTACCAAATGTTTATTAAAAGCTGCATGAAGTTTTATAGTAATAGTAGGACTAGTGCTCTCATCCAGGTCCACCATATAAGGTTGTATATTTTGGGTACTGTACAAAGGTGACCAGTTGAGAGGACAAATGGGAGCTGAAATCCAGCCTGTGGTTCACTAATCAAGCCATGTGATATTGAAGCTCTGTCAAATCTGAGTAGTAGACTAAGTATATTGACAGGAAAATGTTTTATGTTTCCCTGTAGTGCTCATTTACTTCACAACCAAAAGGAGAGGTCAGGGTGTTTGTCCCTCTCTCTCTCTCTCTGCCATAGATGACAACTTCTCCGTGGTTCCAGCTCTTTCTGGATGGAGTGTCTGATTTCTTCTGTATGACCCTGGCCCTAGGTTTTGGGTTCCTCTGTTCAGGGTTTCTCAACCTTGGTGCTGTTTATATCAAGACTGTCCTGTGCATTATAAGATATCCCTGGCCTCTGCCTCTCACATGCCAGTAGCATCTCCATTCCCACACTCCACAGTGTGACAACCAAAAAATGTCTCCAGAAGTTGATAGTGTACCCTGGGGAGCAAAATCCCTTGTAGTTGAGAACTACTTCTCTAGTCTACCAGCTTTTCCTCATTAATTATTGAATCCTGCAATAATAAATACACCAATTTATATATTTTCAAATTTAAGGCATATAAATAGATATTCATTCAAAGTTACAATGAGTGCTTATTTATATTTGAAAGTAAACATTCAGTTTTTTACAGTAGATCTGAATAACATCTTGTTTTTATTACTGCTTTTATTGTGCTGATTAAAAATGCTAATGACTTTCATAATTATGTAATCATTTATTATACAAAAGTACCAGAAAGTAAGCATTTGGTCTTTTGATCTTCCAAGAGATAAAACTGAAGCCAGGTAGTAGATTTTTGTGTATCTCTGGTTATGACCAAATTTATACAAACCCTTACTCCAAAAAGTACTACCGGCAAGTAATGAGGTGATGCGATGGAATATATAAATGGTGTAAAGTCTAATGGCAACTAGGAGAATGTAATAATGAATATTTAAAGATGATCCAAGGAAAAAACACCTTTCTCTGGCATATCCATAAGACTATAAATTCACAACCCTCAAAACTTATTTTAAAAGATGTACCATGATACTTGCCCTTTATAGCAGTCTCTCAGTTCCTAGATTTTATACTACTGGACCAAGATATGAAAGTTTACATTCTTTCTAACCCTGTGTCTCTGAAGTAGCATAGTGTTCTTGCATGGCAGGAAGCTGTAGTGAAGAGGCTAAGAGAGTGGGTTCTGGAACTTCCCTGCTGTGCAATCTTGGGCAAGCCAAAACTTAGCTGTGTGTCTACTTCCTCATCTACAAAATGAGAACAGAGAGCCCACCTCATAGCGTTCTTGTGCAAATTAAGTTATTTAATCCCCATAAAATTATGGAATATAGTTTCTAGCACCAAGATAACTTGAACAAAAGTTGGCTATTAAATATTGAATGAATAAAAAGAACGAAGTTGGTGGTTATTTAAATATACTTTTTTGTTTTTGAAAATATGGGTTTTATTATTTTAAAGTTCTGGGGTACAAGTTAGGATTGGGTACATAAGTGGTACAACTTAAATATGCTTTATCTTTCTTTTTTATTTTTTTCCTCTCTTTATTTTATTTTTAAAATGTGGGGTACAAGTCAGGATTAGGTACATGAGTGGTCTATGTGCAGGTGAAGTTTGGGCCTCCCGCTGGTCCTCACTTCCCCAACTTAGGATCAGGTACCCTTAGTGATGTTTTGTGCCCCACCCACCAGCAGTGTCCCGCTACTGCTGATGCCTCTTTTGTAGTATTGTGATTAATGTTCAGGACTCACCTTTGAGTGAGAATGTGCAGGTTTCAGTTCTTTGTTTCTGTGGTAGATCACTGAGTATGATAAACTCTAGATCCACCCAAGTTGCTGCAAAGTCCATAATTTTGTCCCTCTTTATGACTGCATAATCGTCCATCACGTATATGTACATTTTTTAATCCAGTTCACTTTCTATCTTAATTTGGGTTCATATATTAGAGATAAGTTTAACTTTTGGTTTTCCTTAAAGTATTTTGTTAAGGAATATGATCTTGTTTTTTCAGATGCTGTTTTTGCAGGTGCTATGCCTATAATGGCAAGTGTTAAGCTGTCTACGCTTCATCCTATTGTGAATCATCCACATTACGAGGATGCAGACTTGAGGTTGGCAACTGATTGAATATTTCAACCAGACTCACTTGCTATTTACTGTTGATTCTTAGGGGAATCAGGAAAACGTTTTACACACACACACACACACACACACACACACACACACACGCATCCTTATATTCATGCTGAAAGTAAAAAAATTTTAACTATTCAGAAATGACAGTTTGTACCTATAGCCTCTGAAACATGCTTAATAAACCTCTAAAAGCAGAAAAAAAGCAAAGGGGAGTTTTTCTAAAAGTGAGAAATGTGTCACATATTTATGACGTGTGTGTCAGTAAAACTCCTAAGTAGTAGAAGGAGGAAGTAGGATGGATTTGACTCATAGCCAGTTTGATAACCCCTCCTCTAAATGACAAGCCAGTCTCTTATTTAAGAAAACATTTCTAGATCTTACTGGTAGACAATAACTAGCCTTTTTTTAACAGGTTGGAAAGGTTTATAAAATTCGCTATATTACATGCTTTTATAAAAATTTAGAGTTATTTTGCTACTTGATTATGAGAACTCTATTTTCTGTTAAGGTCTAAAAGTTCTGTTTTCCTTAAATAGCTGTTTTTTACAAAATTATGTTTTTCATTCTAGTAATTGTCGGGGTAATTTTTTTTTTTTTTTTTTTTTTTTTAGTTGGAGTCTCACTCTGTCGCCCAGACTGGAGTGCAGTGGCCGCTCCCGGCCGCTGCAACCTCGACCTGCTGGGCTCCAGCGATCCTTCTGCCTCAGCCTTCCAAGTAGCTGGAACTACAGGCACGCGCTACCGCGCCTGGCTAATTTTTTTGATTTATTGTAGAGATGAGGTCTCGCCTGCCCAGGCGGGTCTCGAACCCGCCGGCTCAGGCAATCCACTCACCTCAGCCTCCCGAGGCGCGGGATTACAGGCTGAGCCACCAAGCCCGGCGGGGTAATTTTTAATGGATTCTCTGACCTATTGTTTTAAATTATTTAAAGTTTTATGTGTGATGGTGGGGATTGGGCATCCCATATGCTTGAAAACCCTAAGTGACATTTAATGCATAAATCGTAATTTGTTCAAGATTTCATAAAACTACCACTAAGGTCCAAATCATCTGTTGGTAACAAGTTTGTGAACATTCATATTCTCAAGATTCTGTTAAGGTGATTTTTCTACCTGTTCTGATACTCTAGATGCCCATTGTCTAAATGTTGATACACTCCTCATGTGTTTTTTAGAACTTCTTTAGATGAAAATATCTATTGAGATATATGTTTTCACTACATTCAGTCTCTATCAGAATATATTCGATGATAATTTTGTGAATTATACAAAGCAAATTTTATATTCCAAGCTGCTATTCTGCTACCCAGTACAACTCTAAACCTAGTGTATACACTAACAAAATAAAAATTGCTGTAAGTTTTAGTACATTCAAAATATAAGTAGAAATGTAAAAACTGCTATCCCCCCAAGTTTATGCTATTTTGAATCATATGTTTCAATGTTCCACCCAGTGAGTATTGAGATTTCAGTTTGCTAGTGAGATTTCTTTAGTCTATTCTATTATCATTTATTCTAAAGTCTTTCAACCTGTTATTTAAATTTAAAGGGCCCGGACAAAAATAGTTTATTCTATATATAGTCGAAAATCTGCAAAAGAAGTGAGAGATCAGTTGTTGGAGTTACATGTGAATTATTACATTTTAGAAGAGGCGTGGTGTGTTGTGAGAACTAAGTGAGTATTAACCCTTTGCTATATGATATGGCACTTAACTATAAAGAAACATGTAGGTTAAAAGTGAACAGATGGAAAAAGGACACATGATGGTAGCACCAAAGAAAGTGGAGTGCCTAAAATATTTGAGCAGATAGAACTGTGGGTACAAATAGACAAACAACATATAGTTAGGCATTTTAGTTGCCTTCTCTAAATAATTTGTTGAACAAACAAAAAGAAATTCAGCAAAAATATGGGAGACTTGAATGATGCTGTCAACCAATCTGACCTGACAGTTATAGAACACACCACCCAAGAACAGCAAAATAGACATTCTGTTTAAGGACACACACACTATTTACCAAAGAAGAGCATATTCTAGGACATAAAATAAGTCTCAATACATTTAAAATGATTCAAGGTATATTCTCTAACTACAATGAAATTAAATTAGAAATCAATAACAAAAATATATGTAGAAATTTCCCCAAATGTTTAGAAGCTAAGTAATACACATCCAAATAATCCGTGCTCAAAAATAAATAAAAAGGGATGAGGGGTAATTTCAAAGTATTTTGATCGAAGTGAAAATGAAAACATGTTAATAAAATTAAATTTGTAGTAAAAATATTTCTTACAAAGAAAACTTTAGGGTAGATATTGTCACTGGAAATATTTCCAATTCTACAAACTATTCCAGAAAATTAAATAGAAGAGGTTACTTCCCAGCTGGTTTTATGAGACCAGCATTATCCTGATACCAACACCAGACAAACATTCCAAGAAAAGGAAAACACAGATCAAAATCTCTTATGAAAACATATGTAAAAGTTCTAAATAAAATTACAGCAAGACCAGGTGCAGTGGCTTACACCTATAATCCTAGTGCTTTGGGAAGCCAAGGTGGGAAAATTGCTTGAAGCCAAGAGTTCAAGACCAGCCTGGGCAACATAGTAAGACCCGGTCTCTACAAAAAAAATAAAATAGCAAATGAATCCAGCAATATCTTTTTAAAATTTTTTTTGAAACTTTTTTTTTTTCGTTGCAGTCTCACTCTGTCACCCAGGCTGGAGTGTAGTGGCACACTCATGGCCACTGCAGCCTCGACCTGCTGGGCTCAGGTGATTCTTCTGCCTCAACCTTCCAAGTAGCTGAACTATAGGCATGCGCCACCACAGCTAGCTAATTTTTTGATTTATTGTAGAAATGAGATCTCACCAAATTGCCCAGGCTAGTCTCGAACCTGTGGGCTCAGGCAATCCTCTCACCTTGACCTCCCAAAGTACTAGGATTATAGGCATGAGCCTGGCAGCAATATCTTAAATAAAAACAATGCATAGTATGCAAGTGAAGTTTATCCCAGGAACGCAAAATTGTCTCAATATTTGAAAGTCAATCAAGGGAATTCACCACAGTAACCAACTAAAAAAGGCTACATGATCACCTCAGTAAATTAGGAAAAAAGTATTTGGCACAATCCAATATCCCTAACTGATTAAAAGCCCTCAGCAAATTAGGAGTAGAAGGTAACTTGCTCATCTAAGAATCTAAGACTATCAAATTTCTAGAAGAAAACATGGAAGAAAATCATTGGTACCTTGGGTTAGGCAAATATTTCTTAGATAAAATATCATAAGCACAATCCATAAGAAAACACATTGATAAACAGGACCTCATTAAAATTATAAACCTGGCCGGGCTCTGTGGCTCAGCCTGTAATCCCAGCACTTTGGGAGACCGAGGCGAGAGGATTGCCTGAGCCCACGGGTTCGAGATCCACCCAGGCAACTTGGTGAGACCTCATCTCTACAATAAATCAAAAATTAGCCGGGCGTGGTAGCGCGTGCCTGTGGTTCTGGCTACTTGGAAGGCTGAGGCGGAAGGATCGCTGGAGCCCCGCAGGTCGAGGCTGTGTTGGCCGGGAGCATACCACTGCCCTCCATCCTGGGTGACAGAGTGAGACTCCAACTCAAAAAAAAAAAAAAAAAAAAATATATATATATATATATGTATATATATATAAACCTCTGCTCTTTATAGACACTGTTAGGAAGAATTAAAAGATAAACAAGTCTAGCAGAAAAAAATTTCCAAAGACTAAGTCTGATAAAGGACTTTATCTGGATGTATAAAGAACTTTCAGAACTCAAGAAAACAACCCAATTAGAAGTGGACAAAATATTTACATAGATACTTCAAAAAAGAAAATATACATATGGCAAATAATTTCATGAAAAGATGCTTGACATAACTAATCATTTGCATAAGAAATGCAAATCAAAACTGTGAGATAACCTAATAAAATGTGTAAAATTGAAAAACAACTGATTATACCAAGTGTTGCTGATACTGTAGACAACCTAGAACTCTCATGCACTTGTGGTGCAAATGTAATATTGTAGAACCACTTTGCAAGACAGTTTAGCAATTTTATAAA
Organism: Tarsius wallacei; assembly: GCA_963574415.1. Classification (NCBI taxonomy): domain Eukaryota; kingdom Metazoa; phylum Chordata; class Mammalia; order Primates; family Tarsiidae; genus Tarsius; species Tarsius wallacei. The sequence goes on from CAUYQG010220571.1 coordinate 43,301, forward strand.
GAATTAAGCATACACTTAGTATATGTATTTACATGATAAAGGAAAGCATAATCCATACCAATAATTGTACCCAAATGTCCATAGCAGTTTGCTTTTTTGTAATAGCCCCAACTGGATACAACCTGAATGTTTGTCACCAGCTGAATGGATAAACACACTATTGGAATATACAATGTAATACTACTCACCAATCAGAAAGAAGGGACTACTGATACACAGAACAATATGGACAAATCTCAAAGTAATTCAACTAAGGAAAAGAAGCCCGACAAAAAAGAAAGCATGCAATAATTCTAGAAAATGCAATGAATATATAGTGACAAAAAGCAGACACATGATTGCCTGGGAAGGGGAGTTGGCTGAAACAAGACAGTAGGATTACAAAAGGGCATAAGTAAACTTTTGGGAGAGATGGTTATTCATGATTTTATTGTAGTTGTGGTGTCACAGTTGTATACATACAGTAAAGTGTATCAAAGTGAACATAATATGTGCAATTTATTGAATAATCATTGAGCAATTATGCTTTAATAAATCTGCTAAAATACCTGACAAGGGCTTTTATCCAGAATATATAAAGAACTCTCACATTTCAATAATAAGAAACACCACCAAATTTGGCAAAATATTTGAACAGATACTCCACCAAAGTAGGTACTTTGAATTACCCACAACCATACTAGAATTACTAAACTGTAAAGACTAACAATACCAAGTGTTTGTGAGGATGTAGAACAACTTAAACTCTTATACATTGCAGGTGGGAATGGAAAATGGTGCATCTACTTTGGAAAACAGCTTTGAAATTGCTTATAAATAAATACACAGTTACAACCCAGCAATTCCATTCATAGGTGTTTTTCTAAGAGAAATAATAACGTGTATACACAAGGCCTTGTCCATGAATTTCATAGCAGCATTGTTCATTATTACCCAAATCTCAAAACATCTCAAATATTTACTAACTTGCAAATGGATAAATTGCGTTTTCTGCATACAATACTGTTTAGAGATAACAAGGAACTACTGAACCGTAGTGTAGAAATTGTAGGAACTACATCATCTCAAGTATGAATATCAAAAACATGCTAAAGTAAAGAAGCCAAAAATGAAAAGACTACATAATGTGCTCATATGAAGTTCTACAAAAGGCAAAACTCTATTGCAGAAAGCTCAGTTGTTGCTTGAGGTCATGTTTAGGGGAGGGGACTGATTGCAAAAGGGCACGAGAGAACTTGAGGTGAAGGCAGTTTTCTGTATTAGGATTGTGATAGTGCTTACACATCTATACATGTCTACCCATTCTCATCAAACTTTACACATATAATGGGTGAATTTTATTGTAAATAACTTGTGCTTCAATGTAGATGTTAAAAAATTAGAATCCAATTTTTCTGGACTACTTCCCTTTAATGATTCCCATGCAGGGTGACTCTCTCATGAGAAATGATATCTCATTTAGCACACTTGTAGAACCACCCAAAATGGGAGAGGGTTGAGGAAAACAAATTGGCATAAGAACCTCCTTTCCCTGCTTTGGACTATATGTTTCCATGCTAATCTAAGGCAATTTATGCTCAAAAATATCAACTCCATCAGGAATTTGATTAGCTGTTTGTTGTGTTACTCTACTACAAATGGGTATTATGTTTGGATGGTGAAGGCACATGGAAAATATATTTGTATTTCAGTTTGAAAGTGAGTATTTAAATATATATTTATAAATGTATATTGAACATTTATTGTTAGAACATGTCTCATTATTTGGCTAAGTGGGACATGAAAATGCAATATACTTAATGTCATTTCTTTTTTAAAAAATTTCTAAATGTTGAGCTTATTTTTTTTAAATGATGCTTTAAATTATTTAAGTTGTTAAATTCCTCTCTGAAAATCAAGGAGATACTTTATCTATTTCCTCCAGATATGAATATATTTTAATATGGGCATATGTGGTATGTTTATCTTTTTTAGGCCTGGTTGCAGTATGCTTGAAATCTGGGATGTGGAAGACCCTTCCAATGCAGCTAACCCTCCCTTATGTAGTGTCTTACTCAAGGATGCGAGGCCTTACTTCACCACAGTGTTTCACAATAGTATGTACAGAGTATTGAGGGTTAACTGAGAATGAGACTATCCATTTCACTGTGGTAAGATGAAGTGTGCCGAAAATAATCACTTTTTGGCTTATGCCTATTAATAAAAAACATAGACTTTAATAAGGGATGCTTAAAATAAGATTAAAATGATTTAAACTTTTCTAATTTACTCAAGGTAAATTACTTCATTTTTTTCAATGAATGTCAGCCTTATTAAGCCTATCATATAAATTATTAAATCATATTGAATAAACAAACGTTCATCTTAGCGCTTTAAAAAAAATACATATAAAAGAACAACGATTTTAATAAATCAAAGGTATGTAAGCCCTTTTTTTTATCCAGCCAGGTGAATTGCCTTAGATTTTTTTTCTAGTACCAGGGCGTCCAGCTCAAACTCTTTAAACCACTGAGAGTAGAAAAATGTAGACTGTGAAATGACACATTCTTAAGATGCTGATACTGGTCGGAGCCTCTTTACCTCTGTGAGGAAACTATAACCATGGCTCTACAAGGTGGTTTTTTTTTTCTTTTACCTAGCACTTAGGAAAGATCTTTGATAGTTTTTAATAATTTTTTAATCATTTTAGGTTAAAGTATTTTTTAAAACACCTTGTTTTGTAATGTTTTGAATCTCTTGAAATGTATTTACCCAGCCAGATAAATATTTTCTACTGGTTAGTTCTCAATCTAAACTCAAGAGGTTATTAACGTGTTTTTAGAATTTAGTGGTTTTTCTTGTATTATCTAAATAAAAGAAAAATTGCTATGATATACAACTAAATTTAGGGGTTAAATATAATCAGAAAAGAAAATCCAGTTAAATTTATCAAATGAGATTTTTGGATCCTAGATCTTGAATGAACCAATAGCCCTTTCATCTTGATGGCCCTGGAGCTTATTGGACATATCTTTATTTCTGGCCACCATCTTTTGTAATAATATATTTTTAAGTCCTCATTTATTTTTGGTTTTTGGATGAGGAAGCTCATGTCTTATAAATCCTCTCCTCCAATAAAAACGACCCAACAATAATGCTTTTAAAAGTGGTAAATAGTTATCTTGAAGTTGTTGTTGCCAAATGTAAAGATAAACACTTTCTCTCTGCTTGATAAATAATAAATATGCTAGCTTTATAGCGTTTTAACGTGCCTCTACTTTAAAGTAGTCATCCTGGCATTTTAATAATCCTCTTTTTTTCTTGGATGTCTACACATGATATAACAAAATTACTTAATTCCATAGATTAATTCACTTACAGTAGGTAAGCAGTTGAATACAGAAAAAACCAATAAAATTATTTTTCAAATTTTATAGTTGTAAAATATTGTATTACAGGATACAAAACAGCTAGGAAAACATGCCGCATTTTATTTATTTTAGCATTTTCAAATAATTTATTTTGGTGTAAGTTTAAAGAAGGAAAGAGGCAAAGAAAAAAAGGAGACGTAACATCTAAGATTCACAAAAATTAAAATAACACATTTTGGGTGACGTTTTCATAGGAAACATTTTAAAGAAGTTGGTAGAATTTTTCTTCAAAGAAGTGCTCTGTTAGCTAATAAAATATTCATCACAAACACATTTATGTGAATTAATATGTAGGAAAACCAATAAAGTTATTTTCAACTTTTGTAGTTGTAAATTATTTTGATACAGGATACAAAGCATCTAAGAAAGCATGCCACATTTTACTTATTTTAGCAATTTTAAATAATTTGTTTTGGTGTAACTATGGGGCAAAAGAAAAAAGACATAACACCTAAAACTCATAAAATTAAAGTAACACATTTCAGATGATGTTTTCATAGAATACATTTTAAAGAAGTTGGTAGAATTCAACAAAAAAATGGATGAGATGTATTAACTAGTAAAATGTCTCATATATAATGTTTTCTTATAGATTCATGTTATTTTCATGTACTGTGTATGTTAAATAATTTTAAAAACCCTTGAAGATCCTCTTTGTGTTTTCTATCTTTTTTCATTTTTTTAACCAAGGATGAGAAATTTTGAAATTGAAATAGTTCTGATATGAAGGAGAAAAAAATCATAGGTTGCCAGATTTATTAGCTATGCCTTCATTAGCAATGGTCTTTCTTAGCCATTTGAAAATGATTCTGCATAGTCTCACACAGAAGGCAATACAGTATTGTGTGATGCAATAGTGTAGGCTTTGTAATGAGATGGATATAAGTTTGAATTCTGGCTTTTCCATACTAGGTATATTACCTACCACCTATTCAAAAGATATTTATTGAGCACTTACTGTATGTTACTTAACTCTAGTTTCTTCACTGGTAAATCAGAACTCTACCTACTTGGCAGAATTATTATGAGGATTAGTGAAATAATGTGTTAAAGTGCTTGTTTAGGCACTTCAACAAACATTAGTTTCTTCTGTTCCTCCCTCTTCCAGCCCAGTGAATACTCATTTTAGTGATATCAAGTTACAGGGTGAGGCTAGCTCATTTCAGAATTCCAAATAGTCCTACCTTTGTTTGGTGCCAACAAATAGGAATACTGGACTGCGGCTTGCTTACTTTCTTTCTTTTCTTTTTTTTTGAGTTGGAGTTTCACTCTGTTGGCCAGGCTGGAGCGCAGCGGCATGCTCACCCGCCACCGTAGCCACGACCTGCTGAGGTCAGGTGATCCTTCTGCCTAAGCCTTCCACGTCGCTGGAACTACAGGCATGTGTTACCATGCCCAGTTGGTTTTTTGATTTATTGTAGAGACGAGGTCTCACCAGGTTGCCCAGACTGGTCTCGAACCCCTGGGCTCAAGCAATCCTCTCGCCTCAGCCTCCCAAATTCAGTTTGCTTTACTCAGCTTATTCTATTGGATTCTTGCCCACATGTATTTTTTATTCTTTTGACATGTGAAGGCTCTGCCTAAACATGGTGGGTTGAGTAATGGGAAGATTTTCCCTCAATGCATGAAGCTTTTTCTTGTGATAATTTTTTTGCACATTGATACGAAACCATGGCTGGAAGTGAGCTGCATACTAGCTGCAGCAATCCCTTCCATCATTCAGTTGTGAGAAGCTGATGCACAGATTTGGCAAATAATTTTCATTGTGGATTGACACAACATCCAAAAAAATGGAGAACTTTTAATTTTAATAATAAAATTATGTTTATATTTTTAAAAATTATATTTTTCTATTGTACAAACAATACAAACTTATTATAAAAGTTGACTTTGAGAAAACAGGAAATTTGAAAGATGTCTACTCATATAGACATAGTAGTAAAAATAGAAATAGCACAGCAGTAGTTAAGATATTCATATAGAACACTGCAGTGCAGATCTAGTGTGTTATTTTTTTCTGATTTTAAAATTAGTTCCAAAGGATAGATTTTGAAAAGTTAAATTTCATTAAAAGAATGTCGACACCCTTAAAATCTTCAATGCAGTTGTTCTTAAATTACCTTTGCAAAAAGATTGTACGCACCACCAAAAGTTAATGTGTGTATGACAATGTTCATTTTACAACACTCTCACTAGCATTGGTTAGCTGTATTAAGAATATTTTTTGCTAATTTGTGAGGTCCAAAATAGTATTCACTATTATTTTAATTTGCATTTATTCAATGTCCAGTGAAAACTCCCCATTTTCTTATTCATTAGAAAGTCTGCTTGGCTGTAGCTCTTTATCAGTTCACATTCTTTGATTAATCCATTGAGTCTTCTCACAAGGGATGAGGGTAGAGATGAGGGAGAAGAAAATCTCTTTGAAAATTCTTTTTAACTATGAGAAATATAAGGAATTTTTCAAAAGGCCAGATAAATATATTACTTTATGCACAACAATCAAATTAATATGGGTCAAGGACATAAATGAAACAGGCAGAACTTTAAAACATTTTTTTAAAAAAATAAGGAAATGATAATTAAAACCATATGCAAAAATTTACAGTTATCATGATAAGAATTAGTGAGAATAGTGAACAATGAAAACTCTCGTGAAATTATAGGAGGTGTATAAGTTGGTACTGCCACCTTGAAAAATCATTTGATATTACCTAATAAATTTTAAGGTATGTAGTCCCTGCGACCAACAATTTTATCCTATAGAAATGTTTGAACAAATATACCAGGGAAACCAATTACAAGAATGTTCATGGAAGCATTATATGTTGTACCTGAAAAACAACAACAGCAACAACAACAAAAACCCCCCAAAGAACCACCAATGGAATGGATAAAGTGAGGTATTTCCATGTAATGGAATGTTGTGAAGGAGTGAACACAATCTACACTCAAGCATCAGCAGGAAAGAATCTCAAACAGAATGTTAAGGATAAAAAATGAATTCATCAAATGAGCGTGTGTGTGTGTGTGTATATGTATATTCTACAAGCAAAACAATGTTATAGGAAATATTGTGTGGCAAAACAATGAAAGCACAGGCATAATTAATTCAAAACATAGGCTGGTGATTTGCTTCTAGGAAAGACTGCAATACAGGAGAAGCCCTGGGTGTTTCAAGATTACTGTTGTGTTTCTTGGCGTTAAGTATATAAGTGTTCATTTTATAATTCTTAAAAATGTATACGCTTTTTTTTTTTTTTTTGAGTTGGAGTCTCACTCCATCACCCAGACTGGAGTGCAATGGCCACTCCCGGCCACCACAGCCTCGACCTGCTGGGCTCCGGAGATCCTTCCTCCTCAGCCTTCCAAGTAGCTGGAACTACAGGCGTGTGCTACCATGCCCGCCTAATTTTTTTGTTTATTGTACAGATGAGGTCTCGCCAAGTTGCCCAGGCGGGTCTCGAATCCACGGGCTCAGGCAATCCACTCACCTCAGCCTCCCAAGGCGCGGGATTACAGGCTGAGCCACCGAGCCCGGCTGTATACACATTTTATAGTGTGTAATATATTTTATACTCTTTAAAGTAGGGCTCTGATACCACATAAGTGGTTCTTAAACTTCACACTCTCTTTAAGTAGCTCTGAGTTCTTAAACAAGCATCAAGAGTTGTTCTGATGACTGAGGCCCAGCTATTCAGACACATTTTCAGATTGTAGACTTCATTGAGTTTCCATTTGTGCAATATATTGCTTTGTTTCTTCAAATGGCAGCTGTGTGTTCATGTCTTTACTGAACAGCACAAACTGAATAGAAAGAGTAATTATTTGATTATTGTGTGTTTCATTGTTACTTTAAAATTTTCAATAAAAGTAATGTTTCATTAAGTAAAAGTTTAAAAATTCAGGAGAATAAATAAAAGAAAATATATAATCTTTCAGGAGTAGTACAACTTCTTGAAAATTACTGGACTGTGGTTCACAGGATTTTGAAACAGACATTTATAGAAATTGCATTACAATTTACAATAATCGCTTGATTTTTAAAAATATAAGACAAGATATACAATATCATGCAGCTTTTTCATGGCTTTAAAATAGCCTCCATATAACAAGAATTTGGCTTTTGCAACCCAACCCATCAGTGTATCTGATGGCCTTTGTATTTTAAACCCACGTTGCATCATGTACTGTATAGGGAAAACTCAAAAGTGTTTTTAGTTTTTTAAAAGGTCAAGATTTTTATTACCCAGCTTCAGCAGGACATCAATTAGAACTTTAGTCTCCATGTTTCTCTTGAATTGTTATATTACTATTTTTCATCTCTTGCTGGTTAACTACAGAGATTAGAAAAAAGTACAAAATTTGCCTACTTAGCTCGACCCAATAGGGGATTATTTTTTAAAAAGCTAGCCTCAGTTTTAGTAATATTCAATATCAAACATGAATTTTCTTTGAAAGGAAATCTAAATAATAATATCTGACATTTAATATCACTTTGTAAGCCCTGCAACACTTAGAATTCTCTCTTTGTTCTGTTCAACACATTGTCAACTGTATGGATACAATATGCAGGAGTCTATCCATGTATCCTTGAAAGGCACTCTCTATTCTCAAATACTTTCACCAGCTTAAAAGTTAGTGGATGAAAATCACACTAGGATCAGTGCTGGGGCACAACAGAAGAACACTTGAGCAGACTGTGTCATCTCAGACTGCCAGAGGCTGCTTAATCTGCAAAGGGGAGGTTGGCATATGGCACGATCAAGGAACGACATCTTTGCTCAGTGAAAGCGTGTGGATGTTGATGTACTTAGCATAAGCTGGAGGGAGAGAGACAAGCAGATCAAGCAGGTAGTAGGGTCTTAAGGAAGACACAGGCTCTGCAGTGGGAAGACAGTACAAGCCCTTACTCTCCAATTGGTTAACTCTCAGGATCCATTCCTTCATCTGTACATTGACTATAATACCTCAAAGAATTACTAGGATCAAACAAAGGTCCTCCATATGGACATTCATTGTTAAATGCTACATATGTGTGATCCATTTTAATACCACCTAAGACAATGGGTCAACTTTGAATTCGACATTAACAAAAGGAAGCGCTGAGATGTATTAATAATCCAAAAGAGCAAATAACAAGATCACTTATATTTAACTGAATTATTAAGAGTTTTGCAGATATTGACTTCCTTATTGTGCTTACCTGAGATTAAAATTCATTTATATACTTTGAACACGTATATACTGTTCTCAAGGGACTTTTCTCCATTCTAGGAACTCTAAAATTCCACTTTTAAAAATTTCATCCAAGAGCTACATATAATGTATATATAGATACTGAGATTATTCAGATGGAGCTGCAAAATCACTTCATGGAATATACTAGATTGATTCATACCTAAGAACCTAGGAATTAACTTCTATACTGGAAAAGAAAGGGCCTGTTCACACAGCTTCATCAGACAGCTAAGGAATACAAAAGGGATAGTAAGCATGAGAGTTACTTACTTAACTAGGATGAAAAGTGCACCATCCTCGGGGATGTTCCCCTGAGAAAGAACTTGCTGTCCAGCTACAGGGAGTCAGTTAACTGACACCCTCCAACTGCAGCACTGCCAGCATGTCTCATAACATTCAAGCCCAGACCGCACTCTTCCCCGTCAGTCCCCAGCCAGTGACTGAGCAAGGCAGGGTACTGACTGTTTCTACCGATGCTGAACTCCTGGGTCAGGCAGCCTTTGCTTTGAAGCTCCTCAGCGAGCAAGCCAATGCCTGGTGAGATGTCCTTCACAGTCAGAGGCTCTCCCTGCTTGCTCCTCCTCTCATAGGTACCAGATAGGCCTCGTAGCCTGAAGGCTTGTCCCTACTTAAGCCTGCCTCCCCATCCTCTATCTTTAGCAGCTGCCATGTCCTCCTCATTTTACCTGTTCACTTATCCTGGTTTTCCATGAATTTTCCTCACCACCCAGAGGTAGTGCCACCAAGGCAAGTATCCATTTTACAACTTTACGGCTATCCTCCGAGGGGATCCCTTTGAGGGACAGCAGCCTTCAATGGCACAGCATCCATTGTCAGAAAAGAAGACCATGTACCTATGAGATGCCGACCCTATCCCTCAGTTCCAGACCCTATCAAATTTTAGAGTTCCGAGAATGGAGAGAAGTCCCTTGAGAACAGTAGTGGCTGAGCACTCAAGTCTTTGAAGTACAGTACATAACATACTGTACATTTCTCTAAAGAGTTAAATACTGACATTTGTTGAGTGCGGTGGCTCACACCTATAAGTCCAGCACTTTGGGATGCTGAAGCAGGCAGATTGCTTGAGCCCAGGAGTTTGAAAGCAGCCTGGGCAACGTAGCGAGACCTCATCTCTACAAAAAAATCAAAAAATTATCCAGGCTTGGTGGCATGCACCTGTAGTCCCAGCTACTTGAGATGCTGAGGTGGAAGAGTTGCCTGAGCCCAGAAAGTCGAGGCTGCAGTGAGCCACGATCATTGTGATTGTGCCACTGCACTCCAGGCTGAATGACAGAGTGAGACCCCCGAATCAAAACAAACAAACAAAAAAAACACTGAAAAATTTGGTCACAAAACGACTAGCCAATCCTAATTATTTCAAGTGAACACGGGCTATATTAGACGCTCTTTGTGATATTGTGAAAAGCAAAAACAATAATAACTGTAGCTCTTGTCTATTTCCTATTCTTAATGATTTCCTATATTATAAAGACTGGATTATAAAGTAGGAGGAAATGCTTACTAAAAGTTGTTGTGCCGTGTTCATTGTATGTATACCTAGTGCCATCTGCTGGCTATGAAATATTATAACATTTGCCATGAAAACTCAAAAAGTGCTAAAGTGCTAGTTTGCATATGTTTTAATAGAAAATGGGAGAAACAACTCAAGGGCATGAACTACACTTGTTTTTAGTTGTGCTGATCTCAGTGGCTCTTCTCTCACACTCCCCCATCTCTACTATTTCTTTAAGCAGCCTCCTCCTCAGTGCTTTAGGAAGCTTTGTATCCTGCCCTCCTCTCCAGAACCATTGACCCTCCCAACATCACACCTTTCGATTCAGTAACGTATTCCTTGAAATTTCCAGCAACTCTTTTTCCTACCTGTGCTCACACTGTCCCCTCAGCCTGTTAAGGTCTGACCTGTCTTCCGACACTTGCCCTCTCCCTCATCCTGCTCAGCTGCACCCTCCTGCTAGAAGCCAGTCTTGACCATCTCCTGTGGGGTCTGCTAATGCCACTGCACTTATCACATGGTTTGATCATTTTACAATGATCTGTTTACCTTTTGGAGTCTTACTGAGCTGTGAAAAACAGGATTTGTGTCTTAATTACTTCTGTTTTCCACCCAGCACAGTACCAGGCACATAATAAGTGTTGAGCAAATGTTGCACAAAAGAATAATGTGGAAAATATTTGGATAAAATATAGGAACACTTTAAAGATAGGGTGGTTAGTGATCCCTTTGAGTCACTTTTACTGTTTGCTGTCCCTACAGTATGACTGAATTATCCCTCAAGTGGTTCAACATTTTCTTAATTATTTTTAAAGTATCCAACACCATATTGGGTGCTCTGGGGATGAAGTTTAAAATATTAGTGTGTGTATATATATATAAAGACTGAGTTTGAATCCTTGCTCTATCATTTATTAGATGGGCAACTTAATCAACATGTTAAAATTTCACCATCTAGCCGGGCTCGGTGGCTCAGCCTGTAATCCCGCACCTTTGGGAGGCTGAGGTGAGTGGATTGCCTGAGCCCGCGGGTTCGAGACCCGCCTGGGCAACTTGGTGAGACCTCATCTCTACAATAAATAAAAAAACTAGCTGGGTGTGGTAGCGCGTGCCTGTAGTTTCAGCTACTTGGAAGGCTGAGGCGGAAGGATCGCCAGAGCCCAGCAGGTCGAGGCTGCGGTGGCCGGGAGTGGCCACTGCACTCCAGTCTGGGCAACAGTGAGACTCCAACTCAAAAAAAAAAAATTTTCACCATCTGCAAAATGGATATTAAAGGTAACTCCTTCAAAAATGATGTTTAGAAAAGACAGAAAGTACTATATATAAAGCTATAAAACAGGATATGCACTCTGTTAGTTGTTGTTTCTTTTTGTTGTTATTGCTAATAAGGCCCAGGAACCTATTGTTTGAAGATCAGCATAGAGCAGTTGATGGCTGGGTGGGATTTCTGTCTTCTACTCAAGAGTTTGCTTATTCTTTAGAGACTCTTCCCTCTAGAGTCTATTTCCAATATTTTGTTATACCAGTCTGGGGGATCTTTACTATTGCGTTGTTTCTCTAATAAGGGCTAATTTATATATTTAATTTTGAAAAGCCAGTATGCTGGAAACAGAAAATGCACACTACCTTACCATGGAAATATATAGGTTATACTGCAAAGTAGCTGACTGCTGTAGTGCAGTGGTATCACATGGCTTTAAGTTTTGAAACAACTCTGCATCTACTAGGAAGGGCTTACCCTCCTAAAATAGAATAAAATAGAAAACCCAACAGCTGCAGACCTCGAGAATCTTCTAACTTCTCATCAGTGAAGGCAAAGTAAATCAGAAAAGGAATCTACTTCTCAAGTGGAAATGAATCTAAATATCATTAAGGGAGTGTGTGTTCAGTGCACAGAATGTACCTAATGTCACAGCCTAGGTGGAGGATGGGGAAGGTGGTGGTTTCTGTATACTTTTAGGAGAATTTTGTAAAAGTTTTTGTAGCAGATGATTTGTCTTGAGAGAGAGTTTGAAACTGAAAAGGTAAACAGTGGCAAAGAATTGTGGCTTGGCTCTTTAATAAGTGGTTCTATGGCTTTTTCCCCGCTTTTTCTGACCTCCCACTCCTGCTACCTGAAACAAGGTGAGTAGGTGGGGGGATGATGACAAAGGAGGGGACGTTCAGGGAACAGGAAATAAGTGGTGGCTGGGTGGATGACAGACAGTAGCTGTCTGGCCTGATTCATCTTGGAGCGGCTCCCCAGAACCCCTTTCCATGTGACTAGGTAGAGTCATGATGTGAACATTGGTAGTAGGACACTTGAATTATAAGACAATTCTCTCAAATTATCTCACCCTAGCCAGCATTTTCCACACTCAGCTTCCTGTAGTGACCTGAGCTTTTACTTACTATAACAGGTGATTTTCTCTGGGCATTATTTTCCCACTACCAATATTGCCCAAGAAAAAACAAATTTCAGTTTTAGCATATTTTAGCCAATAGTATTCTTCATTGTGGATGGTTTAATTTAATTTATACTTTTAAATCTTCAGTCTTCTGACATACATACAAAATTCATACTCACATTCAGTATATCCACAGCCACTGTGAGCCAAAGCAAGGTCGTCATAAGCATCACAGGGAGGTAAGATAGGCCCTATGGAGGGACTTTTTTTTTTCCCTTTAGAACTACTTCCTCCTGTGGGAAAACTAATGCATTCACCACAGTGAAGACAAGAAATCTGGCATTATAACAATTTTCTTAATTGAGAGTATGGTGACGTCAGACATTAGTAGACAAGTATGAGAGTATCATAAAAGTATACAAAAGCTTAGTTACAAAGTCACTTATTTTGTTCTTCAGATCAGAAAAATAAGCAGGAAAGAAATTCCTGCTTCCTCTTTTAGCCCTCCACCATACTGATGCAGGCTTTTATCAGCATTTTGGTGCCTTTCACTCTCTGCTAGCCTTCTGTTTCCTCAATGTTACAAAACATGCTTTACTGGGAAAGCAGCTTCTTTGCATGCCCAAGACTTAGTTCAGTATCCAACTTTTATGTAGGTATTTGGGAAACATTGGGAAAATAATGGGAAATGTTTTCTTAATGAATTTATATATACAAACAGATGTGCATGGTTTCCATGAAGAGCCAGAACAGAGCAAATAAAGGAAATCAATGGAGGCTTGAAATTAAAAGAAAAAAAGTAGTTGAACATATTATAATATGGCTGTGGTCGAATCAGCTCCTTCATGACCATCATCTATCTTATCTGTCTGCAGCTACTTTTCTCTTGCCTGACCAGCAGAGCACCCCTCTTGCTGGCAAATCATTCTAGTTTGGATGATCTCCAAGGGTCTTTTGGCTCTAAAATGTCCATGATCTGTGTATACCTCATGGGCACTCACACTTTTATTTCAGGGGGAGGAGATACAAAAAGCAGTTGAAAACAAAAGGAAAAAAAATAGTCTAATTAAAGCTTTTCAATTAAGGTGGCAACTATGAACTATAGAGTTCTAGAGAAGTCTGCGTCCATAGGAAATTTTAGAATACAGATGAAATAATGAAAATATTTAAAGTTAAAATGGGAAACAGATTGCATAGCAACATACACATTTTTCCAAAAGTAAGAAAGTTTTCATTCAATGCTTTTTCAAGGTAGGCTCTTCAGAAGCTTGGGTTGATGGTTTTTTAATAACAAAATTAGACTCTGAATCCAATCCAGTTTAACTCAGTTGTTTACTGTGTAAGCACTCTTTTGTGGCTGATGACAGAAAGGACCAGTGATAGAGGCAGACTGGCAGAAACAAGGAAAACCTAGTTGAACGCCATGGCAACACTGTCTCCTTGATCCTTGCATCTGTCAGTGGTAGCACGCTACTCAATTAAGCGTGGGTGTGGGATCAGGCCCAGCTGGGTGGGAGTGCTGGTTCTACCACTTATCAGCCATGTGGCCTCAGGGCATTTAATTTATATGAATATCAGCTTAATCATCCACAAATGGAAGGGAAACTGCCTACCTACGGGCTGCTGTGGATATTAAATGCTACATGTATGTATCAGCCCAATCGAAGGTAAATTCCTCTTAAATAGCTACTTTGTGGTAGCTGCAGCAGATCACTTTCTCTTGAGGGGATCCTCCTTCTACTTGCCTCCTATAATCTGAAAAATACATGTGATATTTTGAAGGTAAAGGAGCCAATTATACTTTATACTTTTTATACTTTTATAAGTAAAGTTATAAAAAGATTATGAAAATAAATGAAATGGCAGAGTTATCTGGGCAGAGAATTTTAATATATATTAAATTATATAAAAATATATAACATTAAATTATATAAAATGTATATTATATGAATATCATGGCAGTAGAAAATATGATAAATGCTACTTACCAATGAGGACAAATGAGAAGGAAATTTTGTTTCATTGGCCTAAATAATTTTAACAACTATAGACAAGTCTGTTATGCCTTGGCATTCTCATCATTAAAATGATATAGCCACTGCTAATCTTTCCTTTTTTAATCAAGACCTGAAAGATAGTCACCTCACTCTCCTCCATCCCTACAGGCAGTCAGCCCTTGCTGATGCCTTTTGTAGTGCTTCTGGTATTGTCATTTTCTTTTCCATTCAGATATACAACCCTTGGTCATTTCCCTTCACCTGATGCAAGGACAAGAAGAATAACTTCTTACCTTGTACCCGTCTCCAGCGCTTCTTCCCTTTGTACCATCTTTCATCTCGCCACAGATTAATCTTCTTAAATGTGGGCTGTCAGACATCAGGGCTACTCTCCTACTTGGAACTCTCTATGGCTTTCCCCTTTTGACAGGGCACATATCTGTACCTGGCACTGAGGACCTTCTACGGTGTAGTCCCAATCCACCTAGCTAGTCTCATCTGCTGTTGCTCACCTACCTACAACTTAAATCAGAATATTCTTTGCTCAGTCCTCTGAGTATGACTATATTTTGCCTCATACTATATTATTTTCCTCATTTTCTCTAACTTCCCAATGTTTTAAGATCTACCTCGAATCTTTCCACTTTGAAGCCATTCTTAACCACCTAATGCTAACCCTTCCTTGAACCACTGTGATACTTCTTGTTCCACAACACATTTGGCATTTTATTGCTGTACTTTACATTAACTTTACATGCATTATCTTATTATGGGGAGTAAATCCTTGAAGACTCAAGATGCCAGTAGGTTCTTAACATTGACTACGCTTTTGCCCATTGGGGACCCCTTTCCACACAAAGGAAGATGACAGACACAATTGCCAGGACACAGAACACTGACATGAAACACAGTGGCCACCTCTGAGACACACTTTCATATTAGTTTGTTAGGGCTGCAATAACAAAGTACACCAAACTAACGTCTGAGATCAGGGTGTCAGCAGGATTGGTTTCTTCTGAGACCTCCCTTCTTGACTTGCAGATGGCTGCTTCCTCCAGGTCTTCACATGGTTTTTCCGTTGTGCCTGTCTATATCTTAAACCTTTCTCTTTATGTAAGCTCACCAGTCATACTGGATTGGGGCTCACCTCAATGAACTCATTTAAGCTTAGTTACTGCTTTAAAGACCCTGTCTCCAAATGCAGTCACATTTCAATTACTGGGGATTAGCATTTTAAAATAGAAATTTTCGGGGGAATGCAATTTAGCTCATAACTCCTGTTTAATAGCATGTGTTAGAATAAGAGAGCCTTTTTAGCAATGAACATGATAGAAATTCTTTTAAAACTTAGTTTGATCATTTTGCAATAACTAAAAATGATCCTGACATAAAGAATGCCACCCAGCATAGACCCGCATGGGCATACATGACATGTGGCTCGCAGAAGAAAAGGATGAGTGATCCATATCTGAGAAGAGACCACCCTCTCCTCCAATGGGAGGGGAAATGAAAGTATTATGCTCATAGTTCAAGCTAATGCTGTAATGGAATTTATACACTTTTTCTACAATGTGCATCCACTCATTCTTAACTATACCTTTATTATCTTTATGAAGTTGAACTAAAGAGCTTTCTGTTATTATAAATTGATGACTCCATCCCTAATGCAGTCATAATCTAGTGTCCAGTTAAGAAGTCTTCCTCTTGAGATTCACTGGAGGGTCATCTCTAATGTCTATCTAATGCTTCACGTGGGCAGTACCACTAAAGGCTTTTCTATCCCAGAAGGTAAATGCAAACTAACTCAGATCCAAAGACAATAAATACCTTATCATTGGTTACATTCACAAAATCATTTACTATATTTTTAACATTGTGAATATTTGTTATGATCCAAATAGATCATCAGTCAAGTAGAGAAAAATAGAAAAATCTATTTCTAGAGTGTCTAAACCATCCATGTTACTGTTTTAGTAGATGATATACATAACAATCAGTATCCAGTCATTTCCTGAATAATGCAAGATATTATAATTTACCTTGGAGTAAAGCTGTCCTCATGGAATTTATTCTATGCAATTTTGCTTTCTCACATGAATAAATTAAGGGCTCAGGAAGCAGAAGGACAAATAAGGCAGAGAAAAAGCAGGAGAAGTAATATTCAGGGAGAACCAGTAATCCATGATGACTACTGAGTTCAGGTGAAAGCATAGAATAAATCTGAATGCTAAAATTGGGCCAAAGACCAACACTTTTAGCCATGGACTCAGTGATGTGTGTCCAGAGAAAGGTAAGCCTGAAGAGCACTGGAAGCCAGGTTAACAGTCATGGAAGAAGTGAATGGGCAGTACTACTAAAAAACAATAATAATAGAAAGCTATCACGTACAGGCTTACTGTGTGCCAGACTCCTTATACATTACAGAATTTAATCTTTAGAACACCTTAAGTTGTTTTACAGATGAGAAAATTGGGTCATAGAGATGTGAAGAGTCTTTCTTAAGGTCCCTCCTCTAGAAAGGGGCAAGGCTTGCAGTTAGATTTGGGTCTGTCTGGTCCACTGATACAATCAAGCAAAACCCAAAGTGTCCTTGATAGAAGTCATGAATTTAAGGGGAGGTGGAACTGGACATCTAGAAAGTCAGGAACTCGGGAGTTATTTTATACATGGTGGCCAGATAGAGGAGGACATGAAAAACAAGGAGCAGCTGGCTAAGAATAAAAGCATTTGTACTCCTGTGAGGGTAAAATAAGACAGAAGCCCTGTAGTTAAAGAACTCCATCATCTCAAGATTTGTCTCAAAAATGGTTGATCAAGCAAATTACCCAGATCTTCTCATCCCAAGCTTTCTCAGGCCTGGAGTAGGCCTGGAATCCAGGGCAGGGCTGAGCCTCCCAGGTGGGGAACCCAAATCCATGGCATATACAGGTTAGAGTGGAAAAGGGAAGCAGGCAAACAGGTCACTAATTAAACCCAGAAGGTCCCGGCTGCCAGCAGGATTCTGTCCTGTCTACTCCCATAGTAAGAAGCTGAGTAATGGGAGTTGCAGAGATGTCCCTTGAGTCCCACAGGTGACAAG
The DNA here is from genome assembly GCA_963574415.1 of Tarsius wallacei. Classification (NCBI taxonomy): domain Eukaryota; kingdom Metazoa; phylum Chordata; class Mammalia; order Primates; family Tarsiidae; genus Tarsius; species Tarsius wallacei. Next base: position 60,928 of record CAUYQG010220571.1, read on the forward strand.
CCTGCAGCAGGGTCACTGGAAAGGCTGAGAGGATCCTGCTTCCTCTTGAGGAACTACAGCTTTCTGCTATCCAGGCTTGAGGTGCCTGCTAGCTATGTTCTTGTGCAGGTCTTGCCATGTACGCAAATGTGGCACTGGAGGACACCCGAATTCTGTCTGAAGCAATTTGTGGCAGTGTAAGGTGTGGAACTTGAGGTTCCTGAGGGCCCTGGAGCCGTCTGAAGTCATTAGATGGATGGAGCATCCAGCCAGACAGGAAGGCACTCATAGAACACGTAGGTCCATGACTGATGGGACGTCTGGCTGAAACCTCTCAGGTGCATTTCGCTGAGTTTCCCAAGTCTTGGAAAATGACATGAAATTGCCTTGACTGCACACACACATCAGCTGAATTTAAATGCCCTTAAAAAAAAAAAAGAGCATTTTTAAGGTTTTTGCTTCACTAGGATGAAAATGAAACGAGGTAAGTACAATGATGTTAGTGAAGCATGGTTCAGTTATGCATTTGGTTCTTAATGGAGTCAGAGACACAGAGCAAGTCAAAAAACCTATTCTGAAATGATGTCTTAATACAAAAAAAAATTAAATGAGTGATGTGCAAAAGTCTATTGAGCTATTTATTATGCAGCTGAGGGAAACTGAGGTCAGAATTGCCACTCAGAGTCTGGGTTGACTCAAACTCTCCATTTCAGTATCTTTGGGGTGGTTAACTTGAGGTTGAACAGAAAGGTACCTGGCTTCCCTTGTCTTGGTTTACTTGTCTCTGAAGAAGAGAAGACTCAGTGTGACCACTCCTGCCTGCTCCTTGATGCTCCTGAGTGCAGAGTTGACCTTTCACAGGCATGGTAGTAATTACAGGATCGTTTTCAGAGGTGTGTGGTTCATTTTTATCAAGTGTTTAACACAAAAAGTGCTATCCCTTCTGTCAAGAATATGAAAGTCAATTTTAAAGTTAGGTCAGACAATTGCTAACAAAATTATCACATTTTTCTGTGTGCTAAGGGCTCAGAAGGCAGAGACAAACCATTTGTCCTCAAGGAACCTCAGCGAGGAGACAGATATGTAAATCAATAATGGTACTAGTATTCCATGTAATGGTGACAGTAGTAGTAATATGTGTTTACATAGTGTGAACACATGTAAACTGGATCAATATGATTTGCAGGAGGCTGAAGCTGCTAATATACAAATGAGTCCCCAGTAGACAGAAAACACAAAATGAAACTGCCACTGCCTCTTCCAGTGAGAACACAGGACAGATTCCCATAATGTCCTTAAAATTCCCACTATCTAGTATTCTTAAAAGCCTTTCTAAAGAAGGAGAAATAGGAAGATGCCAGTTGTATATAGAACTCAGTAATTAATAGAGTTAAATATTACTGAGACTGCCATTGCTGGCAAGATAAAGTAAGCCCTCCATAACATATCTCTCTCACAGATTCTAGCTAAAAATTAATTTAACAAGCAACTATTTAAGGACTCTGAAAAGTAAACACTAGAACATCGGTTAGAAAGAGAAGTCAAAACTTGAAGAAAAACCAGTATTGTGACAAGTATCTTACATTATTTTTCCTTTTATCTCACTGCTTTTACCTGAAAATGGTCCCAATTATAGAACTGTGAAGCAGGACAGACATGAAAACTCTGAAAGAAACCTCCTTTGTTTAAGCAGAGCAGGAAAGGGGGTCTCTGTGAGTTGAAAAGTATGACACATTCCAAGTTTTTCCCTTTTTTTTTTTTCTTCCTTTTTTCCCTCCTACCTAAACCCAGGAGCGGCTACAGTCTGGAGCTTCCCTACAGTGGCTGTGGCATGAGCACCTAAAACACTTAGAAATAAGGTCTGGGTGTGATGGCTTACAACTGTAATCCCATTGCTTTGGAAGGCCAAAGTGGGAGGATTACTTGAGCCCAGGAGTTCAAGGTTACAGTGTTATGATAGAGCATTGCACTCCAGCCTGGGTGACAGAGTTAAGGCCCATCTCTAAATTAAATAAAATAATTAAAAAAAAAAACAAACCATCTTTCTGATCAGAGGATTTTGCAAAAGTGTCCCCTGTGCTCCCAAGTGAATGGGAGTGGATGGGAGAAATCCCCTTTCTCTCTTTTTTTCTCACCCCTTTACTCTGAGAAAAGCTCCAGAAAAACAGAGTGGTCATTATAAAATTCTAGAAGGAGCCCATCTTTCTGGCCACAGGAACCAGACACAGGTGCTGTTCAGAGCTGGAGAGTGTGAGGAAAATTCTGAAGAGGAAAGAACTGGAAAAGGATATAATCGAATTCTATGTTCTGGGCTATCGACCAAGCTGCACATGCATTAAACAGACTCAAAACAACATAGCACCCACCTTGAGAACCTGACTTGATATTGCAACCACTGTTTCACAGAACTTGCTATCTGTACTTAACTAGGTTGATTAGCTCCTAAAATTAAAAAATCAACATGATCCAGAGGATTTTAATAGGATTCAGGGTCTCATCATATCATATCAAATTGTCTAGAACACATTCTAAAATCACTTAACAAAGAACCAGGAAAATGTGACCAGTACTAAGGGAAAAACCATCAACAAGAGCCAACCTACTTCAAAATAGCAAAATGCACTTTCTTTTTAAGTACCCATAGAGGCCAAATTATAAGCTATTAAATAAACTTTAACAATTTTTAAATAATTGGAAGTATACCAACTATGTTGGCAATAATAAGTATGTATGGCCATGTATGGCTTAATTTAAAGAAAAAAATAAAAAATTGAAGGCTATCTAGAAAATACCCAAAGCATTTAGAAGTTAAACAACACAATTCTAAATAACCCATTGGTTAAATAAGTTTCCAGGGAAATAAGAAATATTTTTAAATGAATAAAAATGGAAATATAACTTACAGAAAATTGTGGTAGTGTTTAGAGAGAAGAAAACTATAGCACTAAATGCTAATATTAGAAAAGAGTTTCAAATCAATAATCTAAGCTTCCACATTAAGGAACTAGAATAAAAGAACTAAACCCAAAGCAAGCAGCAGGAAAATATTAATAAAAATAAGAGCAAAAATCAATGAAAGTAAAAGCATGAAAACATTAGACAAAGCCAATGAAAATATCAATAAAATGCAAAATCTCTAGCCAAATTAACCAAGAAGGAGAAAGAGAGAGAGAGAAAGACTACCAATATCAGGAATAAAAGAGTGGATATCACTACAGATCCTAAAAAAAGAAAAAAGAAAGAAAAAAAACTGTTCTCATAAATTTGACATTTTAGATAAAATAAACGAATTTCTTGAAAAACACAAACTACCAAAACTTGATGAAGAAGAATGAAACAACCTGATTTATCTTATATCTATTAAATAAATTGAATTTATAGTTAAAATATTCCAACAAAGAAACTCCATGTTCAGATGGTTTCACTGGGAATTCTCCCAAATATTTAAGGAAGAAATAGCAAACTTACCCAATATTTAAAAAAAAAAAGAAAATACTTCACAACCCATTTCAGTAGGCTAGAATTTCACTGACATTAAAACCAGACCAATACTGCTCATGAACATACATGAAAAAATTCTAAACAAAATTTTAGTGTATCAATTCCAGAAGTATTTATATCTTGGGAATGCAAGACTGGTTCAACATTTGAAAATCAATCACTGTAATTAACAATATTCATAGGCTAAGAAAAAATATAATTGTCTCAATAGACACAGAAAACACATTAGAAAACTTCAGTATCTACTCAAGATAAAAATTCTCAGCAAACTAATAATAGAAGGAAACTTTTAAGACTGATAAACAGCATCTAGAAAAAAAGTGTGTAGTCAACTTCATATTTAATGGAAAATTATTGAATTATTTTCCGCTAAAATATGGAACAGGGCAAAGATTTTTACTCTCATCACTTTTATAAAATATGGTACTAGAAGACCTAGCCAGTGTAATAAGGGAAGAAAAAAAAAAAAAAAGGCATACAGATTGGAAAGGAAGAAATACAACTTTCTCCATTTAGACAAAATAATTATATATGTAGAAAAATCCCAGGAATCTACAAAAAAACTCCTAGAACTAATAATTATAACTGACTAAAAATTTCTATAAAAATTCATTTTATTTCTATATACTACCAATAAACTATATTAAAATTTTACAAGCATGTCATTTATAATGTATATAAAGTAAAATATTAAAACTAATATTAGCAGGATTTATATAGGATCTATAAACACTGACCTTAAAAAACCAAAATAGTTCTTAATAAATGGAGAGATATACTGTGTTCATGGGATAGTAATAAGATGTCAATTCTCTCCCAACTTTATCTATAGATTCAATGCAATTATGATCAAAACCTCAGCAGAATTTTTTGTACCCATCAACAAGCTGATTATAAAGTACACAGGGAAAAGCAAAAGAACTAGAACAGCAATACAAGTTTGAAAAAGAGTAAGGTCAGAAAACTCAAACTACTTGATTTCAAGTTAGTATAATCCAGTGTGACACTTTCAAATGGGTAAACACATAAATCAATCAAACAAAATAGGGTCCAGAAATAGACCTATACAAATATGGTCAACTGAAACTTGAAAAAACTGCAAAGGCAATTCAGTAGAGAAAGAATAACATTTTTTTTTTTTTAACAAAATTAACTCAAAATGAATCACAGATGTAAATATAAAATATAAAACTATACAATTTTAGAAGAAAATATAGGAAAAAATTATTGTATCCTTAAATCAGGCAAAACATTCTTACGTATGACACCAAAATGTTAATATTTAAAAGAAAAAAAATGATAAATTGAAATCTATCAAAAATTAAGAATTTGCTCTGCAAATGACATTGTCTAAAAAAATGCATAGAAAATCCCCAGACTGAAAAAAAAACTTGCAAGTGACATATATGACAAAAGACTTGTATCTAGAAATCTAAAGAGCTCTAAAATGCAATAACAATTAAAAAAAATAAAACAAATTTCTAAACTTTAATTCTTCTTTGTGGGGTACAATTCAGAGTTAGGTATACAAATGTAACAATTAATAAAAAAAATAAAATAAAGTGTCAAGGTTTTGAATAGACACTTCAACCAAAACATATATGTATGCCAAATAAGAATATGAAAAGACAGTCAATATCATTAGTCATTAGGGAAACACAAATGAAAACCCCAATGAGATACCACTACACGCCAGTGACAAAATACGACTGTACAAAATGCTAGTGAGGATCCTGGGTCACCGGAGCATGTTGAAAAAGTTTGGCAGTTTCCTGTAAAGTTAAATATACACTTACTATCTGATCCAGCAATCTCACTTTAAGGTATTTATCCCAAAGAAATGAAAACTTATGTTCCCACAAAACCATTATGCAAATATATAGCAGCTTTATTCATACTCATCCAAAGCTGGAAACAACTTAAATGTCCTTTAACTGTGAATGGATAAACAATGAATAAGCAAATTTAGCCACAAAAAGGAACAAACTGTTGATACATGCGACAAGGAAGAATCTCAGATTCATTATGCTAAATTTTAAAAGCGAGGCTCAAAATGCTACATATGGTAATCCATTTACACACCACCCTGGAAAAGGCAACACTGAGGGAATGAAAAACAGATCAGTGGTTGCCAGGAATTGGGAGTGGGAGAAGTTGCTCCTGAGAGAGCAGTTAGAGGGCACATTTTGCGGCTATACAGTTTGATTGTGGTGGTGGTTACACAATTGTATGAAAACACAAAAATTATACAGCTATATACCCAAACCAGTGAATATTATCTTATGTAAATTAAAAATTTTTAAATAAAAAAAATACACATAAAAAATAGATGTTGGGTTTTTTTTAGTATTATTCATTTGTAAGTTGTTTTAAATATGTTGACTCATTTCATTTCCATAACAAACCTATGAAATAGGTACCTTTATTCTCATGTTACAGATAAAGAAACCCAGGCTCACAGAAGTTGAGAAAAAAGTTTATTGTCAGTTAACAAGTGAGAGCAGAGATGTGAAATAAGATTCATCTGACCACAAGGTCCTTAGTTCTTTCTCCTGCACAATGAACAACTAAATAGATCCATTTAAATAGCACCCACAAACTCACCACACACATGCACACACCCACATACACATACCACACCAAGAAGGCACAACTCACAAGCACATATGGGGTCTTTGAAATTGAAGGAGTGATCTGCAAATATAAAATTGCACGATTTGTATATTATCCTCATATATATCTATATGTAGATATATATCCTACCACAAGGTGAGACTGTCTCATTCATTCATTCATTCATTCATCCATTCACTCATTTATTCCCTTATTTCCTCAGAAAATAACAAATGCTTCCTTTGTGCCAGGTGCTTTTCCAGAGTGTGGAACACTGCAGCAAACCAAATAGACATCACCCCTGACAGTTAGTGAACAAGAAAATGAGTAAATAACACAAGGATATTTGGTAGTGACAACTGCTACGAAGAAATGCTAAAATGAAGTAAGAGACTAAGAGAAGAGTAAGAACTAAGACTAAGAGCTGGAGTTACTTTGGAGACAGTGACCTGAGAGGCCCCTTGGAGAAGGGGAATTGAAGCAGAGAACTGACTGAAGCGAAGGAGGGAGCATTGGGAAGGTCTGGGAGAAGGTTTTTCCAGGCCATAGAAATAACCAGGAGAAGCTCCTGAGGCAGGTGTTGCTTGGCATGTTTGGGGTACAGCAAGTGGGCGACATGGCAGGGCGGCTCACAGGACTGAGACTGGAAAGAATTGAGAGAGGTTGCAGAACTTTATTACTTCTGGTGTATACTTAAGGCCATTATTTATTTCTCCTGTGTGAATGTATCTTCCTGGTTAATTGCAAATTGTTATTGAGTTGGGGTCTCACTCTGTCACCAAGGCTAGAATATGATAGTATGATCATGGCTCCCTGCAGCCGTGACCTCCTGGGCTCAGGCAATCAATCTTTCCACCTCAGCCTCCCGAATAGCTAGGACTACAGGCATGTGCCACCACACCCAGGTAATTTTTTGATTTTTTGTAGAGTTGAGGTCTTGCTTTGTAGCTCAGGCTGGTCTCGAATGCCTGGTCTCAAGCAATCCTCCCACATCAATCTCCCAAAGTTCTAGAATTACAGGAGTGAGCCACCACGCCCAGCCTAGCAAATTATTTCCAGGACCATGCCTCATTTTTTTTTTTTAACTGAATCTTACTCTATACCTGGCACTTCAAAGGTCACAGATCAGATGCTGAATAAAAATGTGATAGTTGCTGAGGGCCATTCTACACACATTTCTCGGTGGTTCTACCCAGAGGAGGCAGTTGTGAAGTCAATGAACAGGACACTAGGAGAGTGAGAATGTCCAGTAATGCTTCATACTGTTGTCTTTGAGAACAATAGAGAGTTCTTTTGAGGGTTATGGTATAGGAGGCCATCATTATGAGGTTATTTTGGTGGCTTTCAGGGTAAATTGTCAGGGATCAATCAGGTGCTTCCTTTGGGCTGATGCTCCATGGAGACTATGGTAACATGTGGTCTGCATACCCATCTGAGAAGGTCCAGGAATGGCAAAGCAGGTCACCAGGGGTCCCATATCCTCAGGAGACCTAGGCCCCTTGGAGAAATTGAGGGTTCTTTGGAAGCATTTTAGACTACAGGATGAAGAGACATACTCCAGGAGGGACTGGGGATGGTTACTGCAGTCCCCCCAGAAAGGTGCCAGAGTAGTGCACAAATAAAGCCAGCCTGGTCCCAGCCAGTATAGGGACAATTTGGGAGGATCATGCTATTCAGTGAGTGACGTGTCCTGTCACTATCAGCCCAGCCACTGAGGGACCTCACATGACTCTCTTGACACAGTGAATGTGATAAGACCAAAGATTTCCTTGAGAAACAAAGAGACAATGAGTCTCTGGGAAGCATGCCTTTCAACTCAGTTAGACTTGGGTTTGAGGCCTGGCTCCTGGCAGAGTAAGTTCCTGTCACTTCTTCCATAAATGAGGAATCCTAGCATAGCTATGAGGGTGAGTGGCTAGATACAATGCCTGGCACTTAGTTGGTGCTACTCATATACTGGTTTCTTTCCATTCACCTTAGAGGCCAAGGTGTCCAAGTGTTGGGAGCTGGCCGTAGTGGCTCGCCTGAGCGTTAGGGATCCAGGCGGGCTGTGGACCCTGAGACCACTAGGATGAGTTCAGGAGCTGATGGTCCATTTCCTTTCCCTTCCTTTACTGTTTGACACGTTCTACTAACAGGGACTTTGATAATCTAAGCTTGAATCTCTGAGAGTACGACAGGCATGGCTTACTTTAGGAGTCCATTGTTCCCGTTTCTCACAGACTGCGGTTTCGGCTTTAACTCAACACAGTTCAAACTCAGATCACATTTGGGAGCCTTTAATATGGTACAGATTTCTTTATAAGATTTAAAAGTATACTTGTAGAATTAGTATATACATATGGAGAGCTGCTTTTAGCTTTAGATGGTATAGATGATTATTTAGAGTTACTGGAAATGGCCCAGCACGTGCCTTGGGCTGGGCTACATTCCTAAGGGCCCAGCAC
>CAUYQG010220574.1:0-16760 GCA_963574415.1 Tarsius wallacei
GAGGGGGTTACCTTTATTTATTTATTTTTTGAGTTGGAGTCTCACTCCATCGCCCAGGCTGGAGTGCAGTGGCATGCTAACGCCCACCCACCCCAGCGTTGACCTGTTGGTCTCTGGTGATCCTTCTGCCTCAGCCTTCCAAGAAGTCAGAACTACAGGTGTGCGCTACCAAGCTCAGCTAATTTTTTTTTTTAATTTATTGTAGAGATGAGGTCTTGCCAAGTTGCCCAGGCTGTTCTCAAACCCGCAAACTCAGGCAATCCTCTCACCTTGGCTTCCCAAAGTGCTGGGATTACAGGCTTGAGCCACCATGTCCGGCCTTTATTTTTAAAACAGTGTTAATGTATTCACTATTTTGTTTAGGATTTGCCTCAGTCAGAGGAAATGGTAAACATTTATATTAAGAGTCTGATTTAGGCCAGACTCAGTGGCTCATCCTGTAATCCCAGCACTTTGGGAGGCTGAGGCGAGTGGATTGTCTGAGCCTGCAGGTTTGAGACCACCCAGACAACTTGGCGAGACTTCATTTCTACAATAAGTCAAAAAAAAATGAGCCGGGTGTGGTAGTGCACGCCTGTAGTTCCGGCTCCTTGGAAGACTGAGGCAGAAGGATCACCAGAGCCCAGCAGTCCCACTCTGGGGTGGCCATGAGTGTGCTGCTGCACTCCAGCCTGGGCAACATAGTGAGACTCCAACTTTAACCAAAAAAAAAAAAGTGGGAGAGACTGATTTGGCTTCCTGAATAATACTCTGAACTTTGCCACATTAGAGATTTAGGGCCAGAAACTTGCTTAAACAATACTTGAACGTATCGCATAAAAATTTTCACAATAGGAAATAACTGTTAGGAGATATCTTGGTAACAGAATGTTGATACAAAAAGATGGGACATTCCTCCATTCAGATAGTTCTGTTGGCTTTAGATAGTTTGAGCTAATCTTCCTTTATGCATGGTTCCTTGAAGCAGCAGAATATTGATAAGTATACATCTGATGTCGCTTGCCTTTTGATTTTACAGCCTTGAGTTCAAGCAAAATATATTCTCGAACTTGAATGCTAATCACTATGGGTCCCTTAGTAAGGCCATTTTAGTCATATTTATTAATGGCCAATAACAATTATAGGGTTATTGATCAAATTCTGACCTTAATATAAGACGTCAAACTGCATTTAGCTCAGGATTTGAAGCAGATGAATTTTGTAGTTTTGGAAGTCATGTTGGGAAAAATAAGTGAAGAAAAAAGGAAATTGTGTTGGAAAGTCAACTAGTGTAAAGAAAAAAATATGTAAGTCGTTGTTGGTGTTTAAATTGCCATTATACTTCGTATTCATGATTTGTTTGATCTGTGCTTTTTTATAACTATTTCTGTATAGGAATGTCTATAAATATAAGGTGTATCTCTCTAATTATTGACCACTAAAGTAAAGGTTTTAATGCTTCATTTGAAAATATTTGTTTAGATGGGAGGGAACAAAAAACATAGTTTGGCATTTTTCACCCTTCTCTCACTTCCCTTTTAATAGTGGCCATACATGGTTACTGAAGACCACATAGTTAATAAGTGAGACTATGCATTGTTTCATTTAATCCGCATACTGTCCTTGTGAGGTATGCATTTTACATATAAAGAAACTAAGACTTAGCATGAAGACACCTGACTAATAAGGAAGTGATGGGATACAAGCGCAAGTAATCTGATCTGGAGCCTCATTATGATTCTTCTATATTGTCTCATAATATGGCAAAGAAGTTACAAATTTAAGTATTTGTTGGCCTGGCATTGCCTATAAAATGATCTGTCTTCAGGAAGATCTAGACCAGTTATGGTGGCTCATGCCTGTAATCTCAGCCTTTGAGAAACTGAGACAGGAGGATTGCTTAAGGCTAGGAGTTTGAGACCAGCCTGGGCAACATAGTGAGACCCTGTCTCTACAAAAAAAATTTTTTTAATTAACTGGACATGGTGGTGCACATCTGTAGTCCTAGCTATACAGGAGACTGAGGCAGGAGAATTGCTTAAGCCCAGGAGTTTGAGGTTATAGTGAGCTGTGATTGCATCACTGCACTCTGGCCTGGTGATAGAGCAAGACTCTGTCTCTTGAAGGGGGGGAAAAAAACTAATTTTTTTGGCCCTTAGTCTCCCTGTTTTTATATCAGATCATAGAAATTTTGACTAGCAATTCTAAAAATCTTGTATTAAACATTTAAGTTCCTCTTTTGAGTCTTACATTTAAACTAAAAAAGCCCCTCAAAAGTACAGGAACAAGAACATTCTCCTTTTATAGAAACCATTCTATATTTGCTGGAATATCATTGTTTAGTGTTGGGATTATATGCCCCTAATTCTAGATTATGATAACAAATGCATCTGTTTCAAATGGCAATAACATACTAAATAAAGTTCAGCTATATTCCTTTGGTATGATATACCCAAGTGACTGCCACTAAGCAAATCCTAAAGAGATATTTATAATGGTTCCTTAAGAGTACCATACAGTAGATAATTCAGTTAAAGAATACATATTTTAACATATTACTTTGTTTGACACAATTAAAAGTAAACTCATTTTGTTGGTTGTTCATTTCTTAAGGCTTATTATAGCTTTTGTCCTAGGAAATATAATTTTATCTATGTAGTATAGGTTGAATGTGGTAATTGCTACTAAGGAAGAGAGCCAACACCACTTGTACAACTTTGTATCTAGGACTGATAATTCTAGAGTATCTGTTAATTTTAAGCTTGTTTGGCTAGATATGTAAAATTAAAATGGAAGAAATTTTAGGTCTAGTATTTCCCAGATGAGGAAGAATATAACGTCTGTCATTTGGGCTAGATCTGCTAGATATGACTTATGGCACATATGCAGTTTAGTCAGATAGCTTTTCCTGTGTGGTTCTGCTTATGCTTTAAAGGCCATGAAATTGCCAATGATTGTAACCAGACTTGCTCCCACAGGTGCCTTTTTCCTTTAGTAAAGGACTGTTCTATAAGGTTAATTTTATCAGACTGTGAACTTTGGTAGGGGAATCATGGTAGAAGACTAAGGAACCACAGAACCAGATTAGCCTAGTGATCTTCAAACTCTAATCCAAAGTATCCCTCAGGTTGTTCAGTGATTTTTTTGGTACCACTGCAAGAGAGTTGGGAAGATGAAAAGACAGAGTTCTCATCTCCCTACCTTCACTTTAATGAGAGCATCTTTTATCTCCTGTCAGTAAATATTTTTTCTAAAGAATTTGTAAACTGCTGATCTTAGACTCACCCCTTTAAGAAAAATGAAGCCCAGATTAAGTCAGTTGTCTAAAGGATACATAACTGGGCACTTGCAGAGCTAAAGTTAGAATATACATTAGCTGACTCTGTCTAAAACTGATTTTGCAAAAGGTTTCTTTCATTGCCGACCCCTTACTTTGTTATCATTATGTGTACTATAATTGGGAATAATTGTATATACTAATGCTTTAAATACATTTGTACCAATAGATTTTCTGTTTAGTTTTTTATAAGCTAAGCATTATTTTTAAAGGTAAGGCAATCTATTTAGAAAATACAGGGAAATCTTCCTATTGTTTTTTGGACTGGAGAATTTTCCAGATAAAAATGGGAAATTTTAATAAGGCAAATCAGTAGATAGTTAAGTGACAGCATTGCCATCTTTAAGTTATTTTAGGTCATTTTTTTGTGATGATTTTTTGATGATTGCAACTTATACTTTATTATGATTTAATCTTAAAATTTTATAAAAGATTGGGGATCTTTAAATCAACTCCGATTTTCAGAGTAGGCTTTTCTAAAGTGCACTTTACCATTTTGGGGCGAATGTGTATGTGCATCTTGTTGGTAATCTGGAAATTGTCTTCTCTGCTATGTAAGGAATATGTTCGTGTGTAGCGTGTATTTTAGGATTTATAGTTGTAGGTAGAGAGGAGGTAGAATGTGGTAACGCTATACCTAGTGTTGGTTCTTTTGAGGTCCTTGAATGTTAAGCTGTTTGCTGTTCCTTTCACCATTTTAAAAGGGCATTACTCCCAAATATTCAAGCTTTGATTTGCACTAGAATAAAGTATTTATTTCCTTAAAGATTTAACAGAGGCTTTGGATGAAGATGCAGACCCCACAAAATCTGCACTGTCTGCAGTTGCATCTTTGGCAGCTGCATGGCCACAGTTACACCAGGGTATGTGTGGGTTTTATTTTTTTGTTTGTCTTTTTATTTTTAATTTTATAAAGGTACATTTTACATTGCTGAGTATTTATTTATATTCTAAATGACTATTTCATTTTTGACATCTATAGGCTGCAGTTTGAAAAGCTTGGATCTTGATAGCTGCACTCTTTCTGAAATCCTCAGACTGCACATCTTAGCTTCAGGTGCTGACGTAACGTCAGCAAATGCAAAGTACAGGTATCAGAAACGAGGAGGATTCGATGCTACAGATGATGCCTGCATGGAACTTCGTTTGAGCAGTCCCAGTCTAGTGAAGAAGCTGTCGAGCACTTCAGTGTATGATTTGACACCAGGTAAACTTTGCAAGTTGGAATTTGTATATCCCACCCACTTCCTACCCCCTTATGCCCAGAAAACTGGGTAGCTAATGAGAAATTATAGATGATAAATCAATTTTAAGAGAGAAAGCAATATTTTTTTAAATGCATTGGAATATAAATACCAAAATTGAAACTATTGTTATTCTTCATATTTACTTTAATTATTTATTATTTTCTTTTTTTGTTCGAATTCTCTAATAGTTTAAACATTTCTGATTAGGTTAGTCTCCTTCATCTACCAAGTTTAGAAGGATGAGTGAGAATTATGTAGAAAATTCTCTTTCACTTTTTTCATTAGTGTATCAGAAGTTTAAACTGTAGCTACTAAATTCTGTCATTTGCTTGAATAAGCGTTTGAGATATAAGAAAGTTTTTAAGGTTAAGGTGACATTATTTTTCACTTCCTTTTTAAAATAAGAAATTTTAATACACAAATACAGATTTTAATTTAGTATATTTTAGAGAGTATATGGTAAAAACAGAATACCTTAATTACTGGCTGGGCACTCTGACTCAAGCCTATAATCCCAGTACTTTGAGAGGCGAGAAATGCTTGATTGAACTCAGGGGTTCGAGACCAGCCTGAGCAACTTGGTGAGACCTCATCTCTACAATAAATCAAAAAATAAGCCAGGCATGGTAGCATGCGCCTGTAGTTCCAGCTACTTGGAAGACTGAGGCAGAAGGATCACCTGAGCCCAGCAGGTTGAGGCTGTGGTGGCCATGAGCATGCCACTGGGCAACAAAGAGACTCCATCTCAAAAAAAGAAAAAAAAAAGAATACTTTTAATTCCTAATATTTGCATTGGCTTTATAATTTATGTAGTGTTTTTGTGCAGTCTTTTAAGAGTATTAGTTTTCCCTTTGCCAATTTTTTCATATGTGTGTTGCTTTGAATTTCATTACTGATCCTGAAAATTAAAGCTTGAAAAGTAATTCTTTGTAATTAAAAAATTTTTTATGTTCACTTAACTAGTACACAAGGTAGACATTAGTATTTTCAATGCCTCCTATATCACATAGCTCTTAAACTAAAGTTGCTTCTTTCTGAAGACATGCCATTGCTATGTCTCATCATGGAGAGACTACTTCCTGTTCTTCATTAGGCATTTTCATATTGAGCCACTAATTTTTAAATTTCAAACACATTTCTTTTTTTTTTTGTCATTGATAATAAAGAAGTATTTACCAATTTTTACCAATTTTTGACAGGAGAAAAAATGAAGATACTTCATGCTCTCTGTGGGAAGCTACTGACCCTAGTCTCTACTAGGGATTTTATTGAAGATTATGTTGATATATTACGACAGGCAAAGCAGGAGTTTCGGGAATTAAAGGCAGAACAACATCGAAAAGAAAGGGAAGAAGCAGCTGCTAGGTAAGAAATAATTACAGACCAAAGCAAGTAGATTGCTTGAGCCTGGGGGTTCGAGACCAGCCTGGGGAACTTGGTGAGACCTCGTCTCTACAATAAATCAAAAATTAGCCAGGGGTGGTAGCACATACCTGTAGTTCCCGCTGCTTAGAAGGGTGAGGTGGAAAGATTGCCAGAGCCCAGCAGGTTGATGCTGTGGTGGCCGTGAGCATGCCACTGCACTCCAGCCTGGGCAACAGTGTGAGACTCCAACTCAAGAAAGAAAGAGAGAGAGAGAGAGAGAATTACAGTCAGTTGTGCCAGTGACAGCTGTTTATTTCTTTGCATCTAATACCATATTTCACATGGTGCTGTATTGTGGCATTAGCTCATATTGATGTTTGGTGTCTTTACTAAAAGGTTATGAATGGATTACTGCATTGCAGTTTTGTAATAGCATTTGGAGCACTGTTCATAATTGATTAAAGGCAGGATGCTTAAAGTGAAATGTGTCTTTGTATCAAATAGACTGTAATATTTTATTGTAACTTTTAGAATTCGTAAAAGGAAGGAAGAAAAACTTAAGGAGCAAGAACAAAAAATGAAAGAGAAGCAAGAAAAACTGAAAGAAGATGAGCAAAGAAGTTCAACGGCAGATATATCTGTTGGGTATGGTTTGAATCACACTGCTCATCTGTGTTTATTCATCTTACTATACGTAAAAATCAGACACCTTAAACTCTAAAATGTGCTCGAGTTTTTAGAAAAGTAGTTTTTATGGGTACATAATAATTGTATTAACAAGCCTATGAAATTTATGTATAGACAGTCCACAAGTATATGCGATTACGTTTTTTAAAAGTTTCGCAGAATTTCTCTAAACCTTATAGAGGAACAGGGATGAGATTGGAGGTTTGGGGAGATGATATAGGGAGAGGGGCAGCACTGTAAGTAATTTAAAGACTGCCTACATAATTTATCACATTTCAGAATGTTTGGTAGGATTGGCTATGAAAGCAAGTGGGAATTTTTTTCATATTGTAGATGGCAAACCATATTCTCATTTGACAAAAAAAATCTTTTTTTTTTTTTTAACAAAATCTGCAAAGGAAAGTTCTGAAAAAGCTCAGTATCTCAAATTTAGTGTATTGACTTTTGATTAA
This sequence comes from Tarsius wallacei, assembly GCA_963574415.1. NCBI lineage: Eukaryota > Metazoa > Chordata > Mammalia > Primates > Tarsiidae > Tarsius > Tarsius wallacei. The sequence continues at coordinate 7,068 of CAUYQG010220574.1, forward strand.
ATTTGCATGTGAAAACACCTATTGGGTCTTAAGATCACAAGCCTGCTCGGCTCAGCCTATAATCCCACGCTTTGGGTGGCTGAGGTGAGTGGATTGCCTGAGCCCGCGGGTTCGAGACCCACCTGGGCAACTTGGCGAGACCTCATCTCTACAATAAATCAAAAAATCAGCCGGGCATGGTAGCACGTGCCTGTAATTCCAGCTACTCGGAAGGCTGAGGCAAAAGGATTGCCGGAGCCCAGCAGGTCGAGGCTGCAGTGGCCAGGAGCGGCCACTGCACTCCAGTCTGGGCGACAGAGTAAGACTCCAACTCAAAAAAAAAAAAATCGTAAGTCACAAACTTGCAGCAGCTATATTCTACATGACCAGTAACAAATACTCAGAGAAACTGAATCTGGGTACCTAAGAAAGTTAATAGATATGTCACCTAAAACACCAGCAACCAAAGAAAAAATAAATAATTAGATTTCATCAAAATTAAAAACTTGGCCGGACTTGGTGGCTCAACCTGTAATCCCAGCACTTTGGGAGACCTTAGCAAGTGGATTGCCTGAGCCCGCAGGTTCGAGACCCACCTGGGCAACTTGGAGAGACCTCGTCTCTACAATAAATAAAAAATTAGCCAGGCATGGTAGTGCATGCCTATAGTTCTGGCTACTTGGAAGGCTGAGGTGAAAGGATCACTGGAGCCCAGCAGGTTGAGGCTGTGGTAGCCAGTAGCATGCCATAGCACTCCAGTCTGGGCAACAGAAACAACTTTTGTGCTTCGAAAGATACTAACAAGAAAGTAAAAAGACAACCCAGTGAATGGGAGAAAATATTTTGCAAATCATATATCTGATAAGAAACTTGTATCTAGAATACATATAGAATTCTTACAACTGAACAATTAAAAGACATTCCAATTAAAAAGAGGTCAGTGGATTTGAATGGACATTTTTCCAAAGAAGATATACAGTATATGCATGAAAATATGAATAACATCATTACTCATCAAGGAAATGCCCATCAAAAACACAATAAGGGCTGGGCATAGAGGCTCATGCTTGTTATCCTAGCACTTTGGGAAGCCAAGTTGCGAGAATCCTTGAGCCCAGGAGTTCAAGACCAGCCTGGACAGCATAGGGAGACCTTGTCTCAATTAAATGAAAAAGCTAATTAATTATTTTTTAAAAAAAGATCACAGTAGGCTGCCTGTAATCAAATTGACAGTAGCAAGTTTTGCTGAGGATGTGGGAAAATTGGAACTCTCGTACATTGCTTACATGCATGTAAAATGGTACAGCTGCTTTGGAAAGCAGTTCTTCAAACAGATAAACCATTTATTACTGTATGACCCAGCAGTTCCACTCCTGGGTATATACACAAGACAATTAAGAGCAACATTTACTTGGCTGATGAATGGATAAACAAATAGTGTATGCCTTCTGTAGGATATCCATACAGGAGAATATTACTCAGCAATAAAAATGAATGCGGCTGGGCGCAGTGGCTCAAACCTGTACTCCCAGCACTTTGGGAGGCCTTGGTGAGATGACTGCCTGAGTTCAGGGCTTTAACACCAGGCTGGGCAACTTGGTAAGACTTCGTCTCTACAATAAATAAAAAAAATTAGCCAAGTATGTGGTGTGTACCTGTAGTTCCAGCTACTTGGAAGGCTGAGGCAGAAGGATTGCCTGAGTCCAACAGGTCAATACTGCAGTGGCCGTGAGCATGCAACTGCACTCCAACCTGGGCGACAGAGTGAGACTTCGACCCAAAGAAAAAAAAGGAATGTAGAATGCTGATATGTGCTATAATGTGAATGAACTTTAAAAACATGCTAAGCCAGGCTTGGTGGCTCAGCCTGTAATCCCGCGCTTTGGGAGGCTGAGGTGAGTGTATTGCCTGAGCCCGCAGGTTTGAGACCCGCCTGGGCAACTTGGCGAGACCTCATCTCTACAATAAATCAAAAAATTATCCAGGCGTGGTAGCGCGTGCCTGTAGTTCCAGCTACTTGGAAGGCTGAGGCAAAAGGATTGCCGGAGCCCAGCAGGTCGAGGCTGCAGTGGCCGGGAGCGGCCACTGCACTCCAGTCTGGGCAACAGAGTGAGACTCCAACTCAAAAAAAAAAAAAAGCTAAAATGGGCTCGGTGTGGTGGCTCAACCTGTAATCCCAGCACTTTGGGAGGCCAAGGAGAGAGGATTGCCTGAGTCCAGGGGTTTGAGACAAGCCTGGGCAATTTGGTGAGGCCTCGTCTCTACAATAAATCACAAAAGCTAGCCAGGTGTGGCGGCGTGCATCTGTAGTTTCAGCTACTTAGAAGGCTGAGGTGGAAGGATCGCCTGAACCCAGCAGGTCGAGGCTGCCGTAGCCATGAGCGTGCCACTGTGCTCCAACCTGAGTGACAAAGAGTGAGATTCCAACTCAAAGAAATGCTAAGTTGAAGAAGCTAGTCATAGAAGGCCACATATTGCATGATTCCATTTACAGGAAATGTCCAAAATAAGCAAATCTATAAAGACAAAATGCAGATGAGTAGTTGCCAGGGCAGTAGGAAAGAGGAAATGGGAAATGATTACTAATGGGTATGGTGTTTTTCTTTTAGTGTGATGAAAATGTTCTAGAATTAGATAATGGTAAAGATTGTACAACCTTGTGAATATACCATTATAAAAACCATTAAATTGTGCACTTTAATATGGCGATTTTTATGATTTGCAAATTATATCTCAATTAAAAAAAAATAAGCATGGTATAGAGTCTACCTCTTTTTTTCTTTTTGAGTTAGAGTCTCACTGCATCGCTCAGACTGGGGTGTAGTAGCACACTCAGGGTCACTGCAGCGTCAACCTGCTGGGCTCCAGTGATCTTCCACCTCAGCCTTCCAAGTAGCTGGAACTATAGGCACGCATTACCACGCCTGGCTAATTTTTTATTTCTTACAGAGATGAAGTCTTGCCAAGCTGCCCAGGCTCGTCTTAAACTAGCAGACTCAGGCAATTCACTCACCTTGGCCTCCCAAAGTGCTGGGATTACATGCTGAGCCACCAAGCCCAGCCTAGTTCTTCGTGTTTTTTATGCTCATTCAGCCTCAGTCATTTACATTATCCCCAGCTTCTGAATATATTTGAACTTGCTCAACCTTACTTTGGATGTAAAACATACATGGTGGAATTTATTTCAAGATTAATATAATTTTAATTTTAATTTGGTCAACATAATGGATTAAACATCCATATTGTGTTTATTCTGCCTACTAATTCTAAAGTTTGTCTGCTTGGCTTCTCCACTATTTGTCTACTTCTCTCCTTCCTACTCTGAACCAACATCACCTCCTAGCCAACCATCTAGACTAGTACTGGTCTATTCTAATATTGACTTCTTTACTGATCTCCCCTCATCTACTTTCTCTCCCTGATAATATTCCACATAGTGCCAAAGCACTTTCTAATATTATTTTCCTTTTCTAAACTCTTAAGATTTTTTTCCCATTGCTTTTTGAATGATGCCCTGATCTAACCCTACCTTTTTTCCCATCCATACCTTGGATTACTACTTTCTCATTTATACTTTTCTTCAAATTATAACCACCTCTCGTTTCTCTTTAGCTCCATGCCATTGCATGTGTTATTCCTCGGCAGTACATGCAGATTTCCTCCTTCCTGCTGCCCGCTCCACCCCCATCTTCCTGGTCTCACAATTTCTTTTTTTAATTTTTACTTTACTTTTTTGAGTCAGAGTCTCACTCTGTCGCCCTTAGCTGGTATGCAGTGGCACTCTCAAGGCTACCCCAGCGTCGACTTGCTGGGCTCAGGCGATCCACCAGCCTCAGCCTTCCAAGTAGCCGGAACTACAGACGCGCGCTACCACGCCCGGCTAATTTTTTGATATATTGTAGAGACGAGGTCTCACCAAGTTGCCCAGGTTCGTCTTGAGTACCTAGGCTCAGGCAATCCTCTCTCTCGGCCTCCCAAAATGCTGGGTTTACAGGCTTGAGCCACTGCACCCAACCTGGTCTCACAATTTAAATGTCACTTATTCAAGCCATTCTTTCTTGATCCCTAAGAGTAGATTTGGTCCTTCTTGAAATGCTTTCATAGAACCTTGAACTTGTCTTGTTTTAGTACTTACTACATTTTAAAATTTTACAATGACTTATGTAATTATCTGTTTTCCTTGCGAGACCATAAATTGTCATGTTGTTCACTACTTCTTAAGCATATAATGCCTGGTACTTTGTAGGCAGGCAATAAATAGTTCATAAATGGAATTATATATTCATTAGTAAATGTGTATCTTTTATCCTAAAGGGAGGAAGAAAGGGAAGATTTTGATACTAGCACTGAAAGCAAAGAAATTGAGCAAAAGGAACTAGATCAAGATGTCACTGAAGATGAAGATGACCCAGGATCGCATAAAAGAAGCAGAAGGGGTAATACTGAAATCTGCAATTCCCTTTTTTTTTTTAAATCAGTCTCACTCTGTCAACCCAGGCTGGAGTGCAGTGGCATGCTTACAGCCACCACAGCCTCAACCTACTGGGCTCAGGTGATCCTTCTACCTCAGTTTTTCAAGTAGCTGGAACCACAGGCACGCACCACCATGCCTGGCTAATTTTTTTTTTAATTTATAGGTCTCGCCAAGTTCAAGATCTTGAACCTCTGGGCTCAGACAGTCCTCTTGCCTCTGTCTCCCAAAGTACTGGGATTACAGGTGTGAGCCCCTGTGCCTGGCTAATACTGAGATTGTTTATTTTATTTTATTTTATTTTGAATTGGAGGCTCACTCTGTCACCCAGGCTGGAGTGCAGTAGCACACTCACGGCCACCCCAGAGTTGACCTGCTGGGCTCCAGCAATCCTTCCACCTCAGCCTTCCAAGTAGCCAGAACTATAGGTGTGTGCTACCACGCCGAGCTAATTTTTGATGTATTGTAGAAAGGAGGTCTTGCCAAGTTGTAGGGGCTGGTCTCAAACCCACAGGCTCAGTCAGTCCACTCGCCTTGGCCTCCCAAAGTGCTGGAATTACAGGTTGAGCCACTGAGTCCAACCCAAAATTTTCTTTTGGTAAAGACAACCTAGACAGACTTTTGTTGCAATGGATTTTTGTAAATGGGGGATCATATAAAATTTTCTGACAATAAATTTGAAAATGTAGGCGACAGCCGGGCTCGGTGGCTTAGCCTATAATCCTGTGCCTTGGGAGGCTGAGGTGAGTGGGTTGCCTGAGCCAGCGGGTTCGAGACCCGCCTGGCCAACCTGGCGAGACCTCACCTCTACAATTAAAAAAAAAAAAATTAGCCAGGCGTGGTAGCGCGCACCTGTAGTTCCAGCTACTTGGAAGGCTGAGGCGGAAGGATCGCCGGAGCCCAGCAGGTCAAGGCTGTGGTGGCTGGGAGTGGCCACTGCACTCCAGTCTGGGCGACGGAGTAAGACTTCAACTCAAAAAAAAAAAAAAAGAAAATAATAGGTTGTGTGGCAAATCTGACCTGCCTCGTTTTTATAACTCATAAGCTAAAAAGAATTTTTACATGTTTTAATGGTTGAAAAAAATCATAAGAAGGCTATTTTGTGATAAGTGAAAATTATATAAAATTCAGATTTTACTGCCCGTAGATAAAGTTTTATTGAACACAACCATACTTATTTGTCTACATATTGTCTATGACTGCTTTGAAGCACAGCCACAGAGCTGAGTAGCTGTGAAGACTGTTAAGATCTGCAAAGCCTACAATATTTACAAACTTGTCCTCTCCAGAAGTAGTTTGCTGATTTCTGCCTTGGAGGAAGGACTCATAGCTGTTGGAGAATGACTAGCATACTTTATTGTAGTCTCCAGTAGGTAAACTACAGATTTTGTGTATCCCTTTAAATTTAAGTATATCGATTTCTTACATAGTGTATTTAGTCTGTTTGGGTTGTCATAATAAAATATCAAAGCCTAGGGTGGCTTAAATAACAGAAATTTGTTTGTTCATGGTTCTGGAAGCTGGAAGTTAGCAGGATTGGTGTTTGTTGAGGCATCTCCTTGGCTTGCAGACAGTGCCTTCCTGCTGTGCCCTCACATGGCTTTTTCTCTGTGCACACCAGAGAACAAGAGCTCTGGTGTCTCCTGTTCTTATAAGGACACCAATCATGTTGGATTAGGACCCCACCCTTATGACTCATTTAACCTTAATTACCTCCTTAAAGGCCTTATCTCCAAATACAGTCAGATTGGAAGTCAGGGCTTCAACATATGAATTTGGAGTGGAGTGTCACAATTTAGTCCATAACACCTAATAACTTGGTAGCTTTGAATCTCACAGTTTTGTAATGAAAACTTAAAATATGATGATGAGATGATGATAAAAAATTTTATTTTAACTATAGGGAAAATGGGACAAAATGGATTTAAAGAATTTACAAGGCAAGAAGAGATCAGTTGTGTAACAAGAGAGCCTCTTACTGCTGATGAGGAAGAAGCATTAAAGCAGGAACACCAACGAAAAGAAAAAGAACTGTTAGAAAAAATTCAAAGTGCCATTGCATGTACCAATATCTTTCCCTTGGGCCGTGACCGCATGTATAGGCGATATTGGATTTTCCCTTCTATTCCTGGATTGTTTATTGAAGAGGATTATTCTGGTCTCACTGAAGACATGCTGTTGCCTAGACCTTCATCATTTCAGAATGATGTACAGTCTCAAGATCCTCAGGTACCCCCTAAAACTGGAGAGTCTTCACTGTCTGAATCTACCTCCAACATTAACCAAGGTCCGTGTGATCATTCTGTACAGCTGCCAAAACCAGTGCAGAAGCCAAATCGGTGGTGCTTTTATAGTTCTTGTGAACAGCTAGACCAGCTTATCGAAGCTCTTAATTCTAGAGGACACAGAGAAAGTGCCTTAAAAGAAACTTTGTTGCAAGAGAAAAGCAGAATATGCACACAACTAGCCTGTTTTTCTGAAGAGAAATTTCATTTTTCAGGTAAATTTTCTTTGAAAACTATTTCCTTTTTCTCCCCCTAATCTCCAGTCATTCAGAACTGAGCATTTCTCAAGCTATTAGAAATACATTTAAAACACATTATTGCCAGGAGCGATGGCTCATGCCTGTAATCCCAGCACTTTGGGAGGCGGAGGTGAGAGCATTGCTTGAGCTCAGAGGTTTGAGACCAGCCTGAGCAACATGGCAAGACCTCGTCTCTACAATAAATAAAAAAATTAGCCAGGCATGGTGGCGCACGCCTGTGATTCCAGCTACTTGGAAGACTTGAGCCGGAAGGATCGCCTGAGTCCAGTAGGTCGAGGCTGCCGTGTCCGTGAGTGTGCCACTATACTCCAGCCTGGGCAACAGAGTGAGACTCTGACTCCAAAAAAAAAAGTCTTATTTGTTATTTAGGCCATGCTCTTAGTTTACAAATTAGAATTTAGGAAGGTGTAACTTTACATACAAGGGTCTTTACAACAGGGTTCTCTAAATTCCCTTGGGTTCTGTGTGAATTATGAGGAACACATCTGCAGTATGACCAGATGCATATTCTTCTTGGTCTCCTCATTCCTTGGTTAGTAAATTCTGAATGCCTAAGACTCTAAAGCTACTGTCAGTTTTGCAGATACTATAGTGAGTAAAGTTATCCACGAAGAGTTTTGGTTGAGAGTCCAGTGACTAGCAAGTCCATTAATGATCACTTGGAAATCAGATAGCAGCATCTCCTGTTTGGTGACTGATCCTCTGATGACAAATAAAAAAAAAGCAGTGAGGCATTTTTAGATGTGTGTTTTTACATTGCTAAATAATATTTCTCTGGGAAAGAATTGCTTGAATGACCATGATTACTTTGGTTCTTCTTAGAATTAAAAGTGAATATGCAATTCACTTATTTAAGTCTACAATTTTCAGTGTTTTATAGTATTTTCAAAGATAGGTGCAATCATCACCACAGTGTATTTTTTTTTAATCAAAAAGAAACTGCACCTTTTGGTTACCACGATAATCCTATCCGCTGCTCTCCATCATTCCCCACCTAACTCTAGGCAACCACAAATCTACTTTCTGCCTCTGTAAATTTTCCTGTTCTAGGCATTTCACATGAGTAGAATCATATAGGTCTTTAGTGATTGACATCTTTCGCTTAGCATAATGTTTAAAGTTCATCCAGGGAGCAGTATATGTCAGTATTTTATTCCTTTTTGTGGCCGAATAATATTCTATTGTATGTATATACCACATTTTATTTATCCATTCATTAGTTGAAGGTCATTTGGTTTGCTTCTGCCTTTTGACTATTAAGAATAGTGTTGTTATAAACATTCACGTACAAGTTTTTGTGTTAATATAGGTTATCATTTGTCTTGAGTAGATACCTAGAAGTAGAATTACTGAGTCATATGGTAATTTTGTTTAACCATTTGAGGAACTCCTTGTTTTCCAAAGTGACTGCACTTTTTCCACCAGTGGTTTATGAGAGTTCCAGTTTGACTAATGGCTAATGATGTTAAGTACCTTTTCATGTGTTCATTGCCTATTTGTATATACTCCTTTAAAAAACTATTCAAGGCTGGGCATAGTGGCTCACGCCTATAATCCCAGAACTTTGGGAGACAAGAGACTGAGGACAGCCTGAGCCCAGGGGTTTGAGATCAACCTGGACAACTTGGCAAGACCTTGTCTCTACAATAAATCAGAAAATTAGCTGGGCATGGTGGCATGCTCCTATAGTTCCAGCTACTCGGAAGGCTGAGGTGGAAGGATCACAGACAACGATTTTTAAAAATCTATTCAGATCCTCTACCCATTTTTAAATTGGGTTGTCTTTTTATTGCATTATAGGAGTTACTTACATATCCTGGATACAAGGCCTTTATAAATGATTTGTGTGTATTTGTTTATTTGACACTCGAGGACTCACAAAGTGCTTTTATATGCTTCATTTTAAGATGGTAACAGTCAACCGGGCGTGGTGGCTCACGCCTATAATCCCAGCACTTTGGGAGGCAAAGGTGAGAAGACTGCCTTAGCCCATAGGTTCGAGACCAGCCTGAGCAACTTGGCGAGACCTTATCTCTACAATAAATCAAAAAATTAGCCGGACATTTTGGCACATGCCTGTAATTCCAGCTACTTGGAAGGCTGAGGTAGAAGGATCACCTGAGTCTAGCAGGTAGAGGCTGTGGTGGCTATGAGCATGCCACTGCACTCCAGCCTGGGCGACAGAGTGAGACTTCAACTCAAAAAAAATATTATAAGATTGTAACAGCCACATGGAATAACTGTATTTTTAATGAGAAAATCACAAAAGTATTTGATTACTGTTTCAGACAAATCTCAAACTGATACCAAGCCAACATATAGTCGGGGAAGATCTACCAATGCATGTGATCCATCTCAGATGTCTGCAGAAAGGCAACTTGAACTAAGGCTGAGAGATTTTCTTTTGGATATCGAAGATAGAATCTACCAAGGAACATTAGGAGCAATCAAGGTTTACACCTGTTCCCATTTTTAGTTTATCTAATTGGCTTGGTCCAGAATTTTGGACCATATTTGTTAACTATGTAATATAGGCAAGGTGTGTGTTTTTTTAATAAATTCCAGGGAATTAGAAATTTTTTATGAAAACTAAAACTCTACGTCAAATGTTTATATATGGAAATAGAGCGGGCCTCGGTGGCTAAGCCTGTAATTCCGTGCTTTGGGAGGCTGAGGTGAGTGGATTGCCTGAGCCCGC
>CAUYQG010220579.1:0-13713 GCA_963574415.1 Tarsius wallacei
GCCTGTAATTCCGGCTACTCGGAAGGCTGAGGCGGAAGGATCGCCGGAGCCCAGCAGGTCGAGGCTGCGGTGGCCGGGAGCGGCCACTGCACTCCAGTCTGGGTGACAGAGTGAGACTCCAACTCAAAAAAAAAAAAAAAAGATAAAAGTGGCCCAATAAGTTTTTCAAGATGAGTTTCATTATCTTATGGCTGCATTTTCCTGTGAACTTATCAGAAACGAATCCCATGAGTATTTGTTACTTTCCTGTGTTGAGCAAAGATCTCTTGCCATGTTGGTGTTTGGGGGTAAAGGGGTGTGTATGTGTGAGGTCACTTGGCTATAGTGGCCTGGTGGAGGTAGTTGTGAACAAGGACACAGAACATATAAATTGATACTAGATTACAGAAGACCTTGAATGGCATATTGCAGGTGTAGATATTATCCCCTAGAAAAGCTGGCCACCGAAAGCTTCTGAGAAGTAATTTTGTCTATGCTTTGGGAAGGTAACTGACATGCTGGACTAAGATTCCTTAACAGTGGGGTCTGTTTCTTATACTCACGTCTTTTACTCAATTTTTTATTTTTTTATTTTTAGTCTGGGTCTCATTCTGTCATCCAGGCTGGAGTACCATGGCACAGTTACAGCTACCACAGTCTCAACCTCCTGGGCTTAGGTGATCCTTCCAATTTAGCCTCCCAAGTAGCTGGAACGACAGACAGGTGCCATCATACCTGGCTAGTTTTTAAAATTTATTGTAGAGAGGTCTCGCCAAGTTGCCCAGGCTGGTCTCAAACGCCTAGACTCAGGCAATTCTTCCGTCTTGGTCTCCCAAAGTGCTGGCATGACAGGTGCAAGTCACTGTGCCCGGCTCTTGTACTCATATTTATATGAAGAAATAGAAGGGCAAATGGCTGGATGGAAGGCTTGGAGGGGGAATGAGATGTGGACAAAGGTCTCAGAAGACACTGCCTGAGTGTTACACAGAGGCTGGCTTAGAAGCACTCAGGCTTGGCTGGATGTCCAAGTCCAGGAAGATAGGGAGACATGAATTCCATGGCCGCTGGCTTGGAGGACAGTGTTGCGTGGGGGACGTGGTAGTTGCTATGTACAGAAATAGAAAACACAGTGGGAAACCGACTGTGAAAATGAGGGGAGCAATGGGTTTGATTTCAGTTGAGTGGGTTTGTGCAGAGGTGGGGATGGCCAACAGGGAAAGGCAAGCAGGCATCTGGAGTCAAGCGGAGGCCATGGCTAAAGATCAAGCTTTGCCTGTGGAGTTGCAGTCATGATGACGATGGCTGACGTCTGGCAGCAACGGCATCGCCCTTGGAATGTGTTGATCTAGAAGACTGGCCAATGACAGGTCCTTGGGGGTCCTTATGGGATGGCTGTGGGAGAGGAAAAGGCAGAGGAAACACAGCAAAAGACAGAAGAAACACAGGCACAGAAATACCATGGGAAACCCACACCATGGAGGCTGCATGAGAAAAATTCAAAAGGTGCAGCTGTGGCTGGCACGGTGGCTCATGCCTGTAATCCCAGCACTTTGAAAGACCAAGGTAGGAGGATCGCTTGAGCCCAGGAGTTTGAGATCAGCCTGGGCAACATAATGAGACCTTGTCTTTACAATAAATCAAAAAAATTAGGTAGCTGTGATGGCATGCACCTGTAGCTCCAGTTACTTGGGAGGCTGAGGCAGGAGGATCTCCTGAGCCCAGGAGAGCAAGGCTGCAGTGAGCTGTGATTGTGCCACTGCACTCCAGTCTGGGTAACAGAGTAAGACCTTGACTCAAAAAGAAAAAAAAAAAAAGACAAAAACAACAACAGTGGTAACAAAGGCACAGTTGTCAAAGCAGACCCAGAAGATACAAGAGAATGGGATGGAATCCAATGGGTGCTCATAGGTTTAGCCATCAGTTGCTCAGCGGTGACCTCTTTGAGAGCCATTGCAGGGGGAGACAGCCAGTGTCACAGGGAGAGGTTGTGCAGAGGCAGGGGCATTGCAGGGAAGGGTGACAGCATTGGCTTCTGATATCAACTGCTGCTTCATCATCTCTCTGGAAGATTCTTCTCCCCTGCTCAGTAAACATGAATGTTACCCAGGCTCTGTCCTGGCTTGATGCTCACAACAGCAAGGGCTCTCTGGGTTTCAAATAACAGATAGCAACCCCAGCTGGCTTGTGCAGAAAGATTTATTGGAAGGACACAGGGTGACCCCACATAACCCGAGGGTTATGATTGGACCTTGTGCACGAGCTTTGGTCAGAAACCTGGCACCCTGGCTCTGTCTCCTCTTCCTTTTCTTCTCTATATTATTGCAAACCTGTTGTGTCAAGTGTCCAGACCTGTGGGAGAGTAGAGGTCAGCCCTGGCCCCTGCATGAGACCCACTCACTTGGCCCTTGGAGGGGCACCATGCATCTCACGGGAAGGGCCTGATGCCATCAGCCTGCTCAGATGCCCACACTTGGGCTGCCCAACTGAGGTCAGACCAGCACGGTCACTCTGCACACACAGAAGCATGTGGACTGGGGCTGGAGGAGCAATTGGGTCCTGGAAGACAGAGGCTGGGAACTACATCTGGACTGAGGATTCAGATCAGGCCTCAGACAGGTGGTCAGGTGGTAGGAAGGGGGTGATCAGAGTGGCTTTTCGCTCTTTCTGTCTCTTTGCTCTGAGAGCCTGAGTCCTTCTGAGCAGCAGATCCAGAATGCTCCCCCTCCTAGACCAGGTTCTGGCCACATGGTTTCCTTCTCAGAGAGGGAAGGTGGTGGTGCCTGGATGTCTCAGCCTACCCTCTCTGCAACCAGCCCCCGGGACACCTGGTTGTATTCCCAGTGGCCATGCCCATGTCCCCTGGGAGAACCAGAATCGACTGCTCCAAGGGGTGGCTGGAGCCTCTCTCTGGGTTCTCTGGGGCTTGGAATGGATGGATCTGGGCCAACCCTTCTTAGGAGGCTGGTATGAAGCTGTCAGTGACTATGGGTGAGAGGCAGAGTCTGCAGGTGCCACTGAGGCAGGCCAGCAAGCACAGGGAAACGTGGCCCCTGTTTTGCCTCACATGAAGCAGGAGGCAGGAGATAATGATAAACACTTGCAGGGTGTTCAGGGTGGAGTCAGCAGAGGAGGGAGGTCCTTCTCCCTGGGCACCAATGGCTGCGAGCAGAACGAGCTTACCATGCCGCCCAGATGCCTAAATAAAGATAGAGCCACAGTCCTGATGATGCTATCCTACCAGCACTTCCCTAGAGGTAGAGGGAATAAAAGCAGCCCCCAAGATGCCCTGAGGTGGTTCTCATTCTGAGACTACCCTCAGTCTCACCCTCGGAGTGTGTACCTGCAGCTCCCCTCCTGGACTGCCAGCCTTCACCCCGTCCCCTTGGAGTATGTACCTGAAGTTCTGCTCCTGCTCCTAGACTGCCCATCCTCTCTCCCCACTTGAAGTGTGTACCTGCAGCTCTCCTCCTGAACTGCCCAGCCTCACTTCCCTCTTTGGAGTGTGTACCTACAACTCTAATCCTGGGCTGCCCGTCCTCACCCCCTCCCTTGGAGGATGGACCAGCAGCTCCGCTCCTGGGCTACCCATCCTCCCTCTCCCCCTTGGAGTGTGTACCTGCAGCTCCCCTCTTGGGTTGCCCATCCTCCCTCTCCTCCTTGGAGTGTGTACCACAGCTCCCCTCCTGGGCTGCCCACCCTCACTCCCTGCCCTGGGAATGTGTACCTGCAACTCTGCTCCTGGACCGCCCATCCTCACTCCTTTTCCTCTGAGCATGCACTTTTGCCTAAAGAACTCTGCTTTATTCACCAACCTGGCAATTCACTCTCAAATTCTTTACTGTGGTGAAGTAAAGACCCCGGGGCAAGAGCTGAGGCTCCTCTCTCTCCACCAGAGAGACCTCCTCGCAGGTAATGCTGGTGGTGCTGGTTCTGGTTACCCGGAAGCCTGGCTGCACCACTGCTGTTCCTACAGTAGGCTTCACAGGCCAGCCCCATGTTTTCCAGTAAGTTCCCTTGCGGTCTGAGTGAGTTTGGGCAGGTTTCTATCACTGAGGCCCAAAAAGCCTCGACTAATCCAGGGCAGGGAAGCTGCTCAGCACCTGTCCCAGCCTAGCCCCTGCCTTCCTTCTCAGCTATGTCTAGTGACCCCTCCCTTTCCCTTGTCCTGTTTTCTAGGAGCAATGCATTTTGGTGATTAACAAATAATGCAGCTTTGTTGGTATATTATACACTCTTTTTTGAGTTGAGGGTCTCACTTCGTTTCTCAGGCTGGAGTGCAATGGCACGATCAAGGTTCACCACATTCTCAACCTCAGGCAACCCTGCTTCAACCTCCCGAGTAGCTGGAACTACTCGGTGTGTGCCATCATGCCTGGCTAAGATTTTGATTTATTTGTAGAGACAAGGTCTCATTATGTTGCCCAGGCTGGTCTTGAACTCCTTGGCTCAAGCAATCCTGTTTTGGCCTCACAAGGTGCTGGGATTACAGGTGTGCCTGACTTCTAATTTTGATATTAAAATATTTTAATATGTATCATTTGTTTGCGACCAGGATCAATGACTCCATTATTTAACTTATGAAAGTACTTGCTGAGCAGAACTTTACCCAACATCAGACAGGGTTTTTCATCAACCAGAAAAATGTATGTAAAAGCATGCAAGATGCTCACTAATACCATTGATTCACCTTGTTTTTGAAATATTTCATTTTTAGTTGTTTTTTAATGTTTTCTTCATTTTAGATAAAGTTTAGCTTATTCATTTTTGAGCAACACTTTTCAAATGAACTTTCAATCTTGGAATAGTTTTAGATTCAGAGAAAAATTGTGAGACTAGTACAGAGGGTTCCCATATATCCATCACCTCATTTCCCCCGTAATTAACATTTGATACAAGTCTGGTATGTTTGTCACAGTAAGCCAACAATGATACCTTAGTATCAGTGAAAATCCATACTTGATTCGTTTTTGACCTAACGTCCTTTCTCTAGCCCAGATCCCATCCGCATACCAAATAACATTTAGTTGTCACGTCTCTTATTTACGACAGTTTAAAACTTTAACTTGTATTAAAGTTATCTGCTAATAATCTGTATGAGAATGGTTCTCATTTAATGTTTCTATTTTACAAATGTACATTTTGTTTTGTTTTGTTGCTTTTTTAAAATTTTTAAGTTAGGGTCTCACTCTGTTACCCAGGCTGGAGTGCAGTGGCCACAAGCATGGCTTACCGCAGTCCTGACCTCCTGGGCTCAGGCAATCCTCCCACCTTAGCCTCCCAATTAGCTGGAACTACAGGCACACACCACCACGTCCAGCTAATTTATTTAATTATTTATAGAGATGAGGTCTTGCTATGTTGCCCAGGTTGGTCTCAAACTGCTGTGCTCAAGTGGCCATCCCATTGCAGCATCCGAAAAGTGCTGGGATTACAGGAATGAGCCACTGTGCCTGGTCACAAATTTATATTTTTACTTGACTTTCAAGTGTTTAATGCTCTCAAAGTGTGAACTGTATTACATGTTGTCTTACTCATGTTGCTAATGTGATAAATTCTAAACATGTATGAAAAGAAGTATTGATACAGTATTTTGGAATAACTTGAAATGAGTGTGAGTGTCCAGTCTGGCTGTTTTTGCTCCAGCACAGCCATTGCAGGAGCCCGTGGGATAGGCAGGACATGGAGAAGGCGAGCATGTGGTGGCCAGGCTCTGGGTACAGAACATACCTGCCTAGTACCTGGGTGCAGCAAAGGGCAGCTGGGAGACCCAGGTTGCTTCTCCATGCACTGGGTCCAGGCTCTCCCAGTGTCCTGCAGATGCACTTACCCTCAATACGCTGACTGGACTCTGCTCCCCTGTGCAGGGATGTACAGAGCCTGCTTATGTCAGCACAATCTGGTACCTTTGTCTTGCATGACCTGTGCCCTGGGGCTACTTTGCAAGGATGACACCATTCTAGGGAGGCTTGAAGTCTTTGTTCCCCAAGGCCTGGCTCACGGTTTGAGACACAGTGAGTGCTCAGTACCTGCAGGTGCTGTACGTTGTTCAACCCAAATTGTATGAATGAAGGAAACTGGCAAAGCCATCAGGAAAAAGCCACCTTTCCCCAGACATTAGAAGCTGCTGAGCTTCAGGGACCCTGGGGTGGGGGGACGGGGAGGGGAGTGCCCAGGGCAGCAGTGTTGGGAGTGGTATGAGTTGGAGACAAGGAAACCCCCGGGGGTGGGGATGGTGAGGGGAGCCTGACCCTGCTGCTGGTCACGTGGAAGGAGAGTCCCAGCACCGATCCCTCTGGGACTCTGAGACACAACTCAGAAACTCTGAGACCACCAGGATCCAGAAGTGATGATGAACATTTAATCGCAATGTTATGTCATGAGGAGAGTGGTCTCTGTTAGTAAATACATCACAGCCGGGTACACTGGCTCTTGCCTGAGTCCCCAGCACTTTGGGAGGCCGAGGAGGGAGGGTTGCTTGATTCCAGGAGTTCAAGACTAGCCTGGGCAACATAGCGAACTCTCATCTCTGCAAAATAAAAAATAAAAAAATTAGCTGGGTGTGGTGGCACATGCCTACAATCTTAGTTATTTGGGAGGCTGAGGCAGGAGGATCACCTGAGCCCAGGAGGTTGAGGCTGCAGTGAGCCATGATCATTACACTGCAATCCAGCCTGGGGTATAGAGTGAAACCCTGACTCAAAAAACAAACAAACATTGCGATCTATTGCTCTCCCCAGAAGTGCGGAGAGTAGCTCATGAGTGTTGGGCTTCATCTTGTCCACAGTTCATGGCATATTCGAAGTCTCTGAAGCTGACGTGACCATCTGAGTCTCGATCTACTTCCCTGAAAGATGAAACAGAAAGTTACATCCTCGTGATTTCCATAAACACCCAGGCAGAAAAGCACATTCAGATCTTCGTTTCTCTGCATGTCTGTGTGAAAGAAGAAGCAATCTTGTCTACTCAAAGGCTAAGATCGATGCCCACTAAGGTAGGGAGGACAGCAAGGCATTTATTAAAGGCTAAAGAAATCATATGCTCGGCTGGGCTCAGTGGTTCAGCCTGTAATCCCAGCACTTTGGGAGGCCAAGGTGAGTGGATTGCCTGAGCCCATGGGTTCGAGACCAGCCTGGGCAACTTGGTGAGAACTTGTCTCTACAATAAATAAAAATTAGCTGGGAGTGGTAGCGTGCACCTGTAGTTCTGGCTACTTGGAAGGCTGAGGCAGAAGGATCGCCAGCGCCCAGCAGGTTGATGCTGGGGTGGCCATGAGTGTGCCACTGCACTCCAGTCTGGGCAGCGGAGACTCTGACTCAAAAAGAAAAAAAAAAGAAAAAATTTGCTCAACAAACTTAAAGAAATGAGGTCAAGTGCAGAGATGATATAAGACAAAGAGGACTAGTTTTGTTAGTTATCCTAAACACCTTTCTGCAGTACATCAAAAAATATACAGGGGGTGCCAAAAAACGTATACCCATTTGAAGTATGCCGTTCACTCAAAAGATGCTGTTCATCAAATGAATGCTAGCATCACCATGCAGTAGGCAAGACAGTCAAATGGTGGAAGCACAGCTGAGCAAACGTCATACTACACATTGCCATCATAATTCAATTCAACTTCAAAAAGTAACACATAGATAACAGCTCTTAAGATGTGTATGCATTTTTTTGGCACTGCCTATATGTGCATCCCATAACAGAAATGTGGGTAAGCAAGTAAAAGGCAAGAAAAACATTTTGGGAACAAATAATAAAGGCCAGAAGAAGGTATGACACCCTGCGTGGCATGCCTGCCACTCCCTGGAGTGGTGAATCTTTGTACCAATGCTGGATGGGCCCATTTTCCCAAAAGGTACACTGAGGAGGCTGAGCAATTTCCTCGGGGTCACTGTGCTGGTAGGTAGCAGTGTTGGGACTCAAACCAGGATTGTCACATTCTAAAGTCAGGGTTCTGTGTGCTACCCCACACAAGTGGGACATTCCAGACAGCAGTGATTATCCTGCAGTTCCCACAAGGTTAACTTGCTCCAAAAGATCTCTGTGGCTCCCTTTAAGCACTGATAGATCCTACAAAAGCCTGATTTGCTTTTCTAATTTGTGTTTTCTGATGAAGACACGAGCCCCAGGCGAGTCAGTGGAGGGCATGGGTAGCTCCAGCTATGCAGTCCCTAGAGCTGCTGAGATGGGGGCATTGCTCCCTGAACAGGGGCAGAGAAATGGCACCCAGGCCACACAATTAAGATAACAAGTGTCGGAAGGGCAAAGTCACAGCATAAGCAGCACATTCATAGCAGTAAAAGGAATGTTCATTAAGAAGGGCAGTGGGGCCAGGCACGGTGGCTCACACCTAGAATCTCAGTATTTTGGGAGGCTGAGGTAGGAGGATTATTTGAGCCTAGGAGTTAGAGACCAGCCTGGGCAACATAGCGAGACTCCATCTCTACGAAAAATTAAAAAGTAAGCCATGTATAGTGGTGCATACCTGTGGTACTAGCCACTCAGGAGGCTCAGGGAAAAGGATTGCCTAAGCCCAGGAGGTCAAGGCTGCAGTGAGCTGTGATGGTGACACCACTCCAGCCAGGTGATAGAGTGAGATCCCAATTCAAAAAAATAAATAAATAAAGGGTGGCGGAAACATAGCTGATAAGGGGTGGTCTCGGCTCCTCTGTGGGGGACATTCTAAGACAACGCACAACACATCTACATTCATGTAGCTTCTGTGCTTTGGCACCAAAGACATGCTGTTGAAACAACAAACAGTATCCACCATGACCTGGGACTTCTTAAAGTGGAGACTGGCCCAAGCCAGAGAGCCACTAATCACTATAATAGTCCTAAAGCAGGCTTTTAAAATATTGAATTCTAAAATAAACTTTCTGAATATTTCATGCCCAAGTCTCTGAAGTCTATAATGGCTCTGGGTAGAGTGATGATAATTTTTCATTCTTTTGAAGTAGAGAAAGATTCCCATGTCTCTGCCGCAGGGCAGAACCATGTTGCAGCGTGTTAGTATAAAATGATTGCAGACTGCAGACGCCATCACTCTTGTGACTTCTTTTGCTAAAATATACATGACGATTTCATGCTACACAGGACCAAAAGCATCAGATCTCTTCTGAGGGATTAGAAATAATGTTTATCACATGTTACTAACGGCAGAATAAAATTCGTCCCTTTTATTAAATTAGATAATTGAAGATTCTTAATATTGCCTAAGTATTTCTTCCTAAGGAACTGGATTAGATAAATGGCCTTTTTTCTTTCCACTCTGAACTAGGAGGGTTGAACTATAAATCTCGGAGGGTGAGTTAAGTAAATAACCTAGAAAAATAATGTTTCAAACAGACAGCCTCTGATAATATTGTGTGTGTGAGCGTGTGTGCCAATTCACTCATTGGGATGCCAGATGCTGTTACAGAGGGGATCCCCTTTGTCTGATTTTCTTGGTAAACAACCTTCACTGTCATCATATTCACTTCTGATTTTTCTTGCTTCCTTGCCAAAGCCTCCTGTCATAAAATGGGCACCATATAACCAGGAAGTGACAACGGGAAAGTCTATTCATAGGGTTTGGAGTGGCATTTTAGTCGCATGGTGAGCGGAGGAGTGTCATTTATCTTTTCAAGTTTATCTTTAGAATGAGACGTGGTAAAACATGTCTTTGTGTCTTCTGACGTTCCTTCCTCATTGGAAATATATGAATAGGTCTGGTCATCTCGAGGAGAGTGAAGAAGAAATTCAAGTTTCAGGGTTATCCTTTTAAAAGCCAACACACACAGTTTTTCATTGTAGATAGAATTACTCTGAAGAAGGCCAGGAGCGGGGGCTCACGCCTGTAATCCCAGCACTTTGGGAGGCTGAGACAGGAGGATCATGTGAGCCCAGCAGTTCAAAACCAATCTAGGCAACATATGGAGACCTCTTCTCTACAAAAAAAATTTTTTTTTAAATTAGCCAGGCTTGGTGGCATGTGCCTATAGTCCCAGCTACTCAGGAGGCTGAGGCAGGAGGATTGCCTGAGCCCAGGAGGTTGAGGCTGTGGTGAGCTGTGACTGTGTCACTGCACTTCAGCCTGGGTGACACAGTGAGACCCTGACTCAAAAAAAAAAAAAGAAAAAGAAAAAGGATAATTACTCTGCAGAAGGATCTCATAGCACCCCCACTCCTGTCACTGTGAGGGGGACAAATGTGGCTGGCAGGGAGAACTGGTTAAGGGCAGAGAAGAAATACTACAAGGTAAGACGCGGTGCTGTGTTTAGTGTCCAACCCACATATGAGTCTGCTCTGGTTTTGAGCCTGGAATGCGTGGCTCTGGCATCACCAGCTACATTTAGGACTATTAGCTCTGCCACCCTCACCCCGACTGAAGTCCCCACCTCTTAGTTCACAGCTGGCAATCAATGTTTGTTGAATAAATGAAGTTGTGGAATAAATGAATCTGAGGAAATAGTTACAATGTTATGGAAACCCTATGACCTCCCAGGAGGAAGTGGAAGATTAAGGAGACTCTATGGTCACTGTCTTTGCAGAGTATAAAAGGAGCTGGAGGCCTGGTATGGAGGTTCACACCTGTAATCCCAGCACTTTGGGAGGCCAAGGCAGGAGAACGGCTTTACCCCATGAGTTTGAGACCAGCCTGGGTAACATGGCCAGACCTCATCTCCACAAAACATTCTTAAAAAGAAAATTAGCAAGGCAAGGTGGCACACACCTTTAGTCTTAGTTACTTGGAAGACTGAGGCAGGAGGATTGCCTCAGCCCAGGAGATCGAGGCTGTAGTGAGCTGTGATCATGTCATTGCATTCCAGTCTGGGGGACAGAGTGAGACCTCAACTCGAAATATATAGACATATACATATATATATATATATATGTACATATATATATATATATATATATTTTTTTTTTTTTCCTAACTCATCATATTAAAAAGTGGTTTAAATTCGTTCCATCAGACCGAGCCTTGGCATTCTCCTCTCCTGCCTCCTCTTCATTAAGTGAGAGTCTGGTATCTCTTTCTGGCAGTGCTGTGAGGCTGCACAGCCAGGCTAGAAGCTTTCCTGGCGCAGAGACTGAGAGGCCCCAACCTGCAGCAGCCAGGCCCTCACCCTGGGAGTCTTTCATTCAGCCAAAGCAGTGCTCTAATATGTTCCAAGGGGAAGCAGAGAGGTTCACTTTTAATTTAAACATATGTAAACGGTGACTGTTTCTCACAAGTAGTACAGGTAACTTGCATGATGATATTTACACCAGAACAATTTCTTAGAATGTTCTGAAAGTGGTTATTTCTTGGGAAAGAGTTTTTGTTGTAATATCATTCAGCAGTATTCCACATCCAGGTGCCCAGAGTCCCCAGAGCCAGATTTCAGACTGAAGTACTTGTTTCTACCCAAGTAACTTAATAAACAAATAAATAAAAAGAAGGAGGAAACAAAAGGGAATGGTTTAGTAGGTTTTGTAACATTAAAACAACAGAATCCTGTCTATTCAGATGATGTAGACTATGAAAATAATACTTTTCAATGAAAACATAAATATAGAATGCATATATATTGTAACTGCAGTCTGAAAAATGTGTAGGCTCATTTGGGCAGAAGTTGAAGGTTACATGCTCCACAGAAACTGGTCTTCCGGAGATGGTGGGTTGTGGGTAATTTGGTCATAAAATGTCCTTCCATATTACTGACATTCAAAATAATGTTTTCTTTGTTTTCAGTCTGAATCGTCCGAGCAAATGGCCCGATTTCACACCATGTAAGTTCTCCTGGCCAGAGTCATGGCTGAGTGTTGCACAGATGATGCCTTGTCATGGCCCACAAGGGGCTGTCGTGGGCACTGTGGGATGCCAGATGCAGCCTGTCCTCTGCCTACCGATGTCAGCAGCACACCTTCCTGCTCCTACCCCCAGGTGTGACAGCCAAAAACATCCCCAGCAAGTGCCAAGAATCCCCTGTGGGACAAAATCACCCCCGGCCAAGAATCATGGAGCTCGAGGACCGTAGTTTGAGAAAACCCTTTAGAATGTTTCAGAAAAATCTACATTAAAATAATTGCCCTAAGGACTTTTTTTTTAAACAAGTGATTTCAGGGCCAGCGGAGGCATGCATGTTTTTTGGATGAGTGATGCGGGTAACTGCCCACTCAGTCTTGCTGACGGTAAGGTTTTGACTTGAGTTCAGAGAAGACCCCTCGAGGGGCAGGCTCCAGGGGTGGGGGCAGGCTGGTGCCAGCCATATCTATGTTCCAAAAAAATGCACTGATGGATGCCATGATGCAGCCACTGTGAGTCTTGTGAGGCTCTGAAAACTGTCGCCTGAAACATGAATGAGAAACATGATGTGCCAGCAAAGATTTCACTGACAGAGGGTTTCTCTGTGGAATGTGTAGGGTGGGGAGAAGGGAGGAGTCTCTAATTCTTTTGGATTCTTTGTAGAGCAATTTAAACTAAAATCAAACCTGCCATTACATTAGGGATGAAGCTGTCACACCAACTGGGCAGAGTGATTGTTACCTCCAAGCAAGGAGTGCTGCTGGGACTGAGAGTACATGTGACCAGAGGCCGGTGATGGCAGCCTCCAGTGACAGCCTCCTCTTCCAGAATCTGCTGGTCCTTTCTGCCAGCGTCTGCCTTTGCTGACGAGGGTCCTGCAGGCTCCAGGGGTCCAATTGGTCATGTACTGACTCATTTTTCCTTCTCACAGACACATGTGAAGAAGGCCAAGTCATATACGCAGGAAGGACTGAAGAACCATGCAGGTGACTTCTGGTCTTTTCCAGGCTCGCACATGGTGTACATACTCTCAGCCTTCCATAGACTCTGGCCATTGTTGGGTACCTGGACTCAGTTGGCTGCAGCCTGCACCAGTGTCTTTTACTGGGACTGCTCTGACACCAGTAGTGACAGCTACAGAGGGCACTCCTTGACCAGTGAGGCAGGAGGACCTGTGGGCGGTGGTTCCCCCCTTCTGTCCTTTGGGGAGATGACTCTTGGCTCCCTGGATGATCTGGCAGGCTGAGCTCCAGCTGCTCATGGCAGCAATGAACTTGAACTTGGTGACAAGACACTTGCCTGGGTTTCTCTCATTCTCTGTTTCACAGCAACCTGCACACAAGCCCTTGTCTCTGACTGCTGTCAGGAAGAACTCAGGTTAAGATGCAGCAGAGAATTGATTTTGAGAGAACTTTGCACAGAGCACTTAAATTGCCATCAGCAACAGCACAGTATATCAGATTTCCATTCAGGTAAAAGGAGCCTCGCGGCTTGAAATAGATCAGAGTGTACTTCTATCTGCAAAATACTTTTTGGAGGAAATTAAACATGGTCTTTAAAAAGAGCTCTGAAGTTTGAAGTTCTGAGCAACTAAAGTGGCAGAGTTGACCAGGTGTGTTGGTTCCCACCTGTCATCTCAGCACTTTGGGAGGCTGAAGTAGGAGGATCGCTTGAGCCCAGGAGTTTGAGACCAGCCTGGGCAACACAATGAGACCTCATCTCTAAAAGAAAAAAAAATTAGCTAGATGTGGCAGTGTGTGCCTGTTGTACCAGCTACTCAAGAGGTTGAGGTGGGAGGATCACCTGAGCCCAGGAGGTTGAGGCTGCAGTGAGCTGTGATCATGCCACTGCCCTCCAGCCTGAGTGACAGAGCGAGACCCTGACTCAAAAAAAAAAAAAAAAAAAAGCCAGAGTAAACAAGAAAAACACAAAAGTAGTTTTGAAAATAATGTCTAATAAAAATG
>CAUYQG010220592.1:0-13005 GCA_963574415.1 Tarsius wallacei
CGCCTGTAGTTCCAGCTACTTGGAAGGCTGAGGTGGAAGGATCGCCGGAGCCCAGCAGGTCGAGGCTGCGGTGGCCGGGAGCGGCCACTGCACTCCAGTCTGGGTGACAGAGTGAGACTCCAACTCAAAAAACAAAAAACAAACAAACAAAAAAAAACAAAACAATGAAGACAGTGTAGTATCATCAACCAGTGGAAAAGTTGGGAAATGAAAACTATTGCCCATTCTTTTCATGTAGTGCTTAGGTTGAACCATATAAAATTGCCATTTTTAGATATAATAGCACCATGCCCCATCATTTAAATTTTGGACCAAAGATATGACTGCTCTGTTAGTGACTATCACCTCCTGAATTTTACCTCAAAACTGCATTTCTATATATTTTAGGGATTACCATTTTTCACGTGTGCCTTAGCAAACCCATGTAATGAGTTACAAGTATGCCCACCTATGTGTTAGGTCAGTTCACAAATATCCCTACATGTATTCTATATTCAGAAGTTTTAAGAGCAAGGAGAATGAAAAATGCCCACACAAAATTCCATCATCCAGTGCCTTAGATTTTCTTTTATTTTATTTTTTAATTTTTCCTTTGGATGGATAAAGATCTACAGTTTATTATTTTATTTTTAAACATGTAGGGTACAATTCAGGGTTAGATACTTAATTGATCATCACCTGACTCAGTACCACCAGTTTTAAAATGCTCCCCCGACTGCCTGTGCCTTCCAGCCACCCATTCACGCCTCCAAAGCTGAGTGCCTATGTGGATGAAGCGAAGACATACGCCGCCGAGTACACCCTGCAGACCCTAGGCATCCCCACTGATGGAGGGGATGCTGCCACCGCTGCTGCCGCCGCTGCTGCTTTTCCAGGTAAGGAAAAATTGTGCCAGAACTGGCACCCTGTGGAAAGTGTTTGGGAAACGCTTTTTGGTACCATGGACTCATAGAAATGTTTGTAAACCCCACCTACAATAAATTTGACTTGAACCATCTGAGGACCAAAAAGTGGTTGCCAAATGAGTGACCCATTAAAGCATGAAGCCAGAAAATCGACCTGGGCAGCAGCTTGAAGCCACTACATGATCTTGAATGAGATCACCTGAGTCTGGTTTGTTTTGGTTTTTACTTTTAATTAAAGAGTTTGCGACTATCTACTGATGATGTTTATTTGAGCTCTTGCTATGTACTAGGCACTCACCTAAATACTCAGCAAACTTTGTTATCTTAGTAATGCTCATGACACCACTAAGAGTTAGACTCTAACAGAATGCCCAATATACAGAGTGCTAGAAAGATGAAGTAATTTGGGCAACGTCGATTAGCTTTTAAGTCATCTTTGACCTCCCTCCCCAATTCCGGTGTTCAATCTGCATAAACTAACTTGATTTTTTAAAGAGATGTGCAGATCACATTTTCCCTAAATTATTTCAAGTCAAAAATTTTGAGTGAGACAGAGATTCTTTTATTATGTGAATAATCAGGACTCTATTTACCTGCTCTGTAATTTTGGTCTGGGGTATATATGCTGATTGCTTAAAATAAACCTATCTGTGTGTCAACAGTGTTTTCAGGGGTCATATTTAAAAGATTTTTCCTCATTTATTTTGTACCCTCAGCAAATGCTAACAATTAAAAAATGAATCCTTTAGAAATTAACATTCCTTTTTTTTTTATTTTTTGAGTCAGAGTCTTACTTTCACCCAGGCTGGAGTGCAGTGGCATGATTACGGTTCACTGCAGCCTCCATTTCCTGGGCTCAGGAGATCCTTCCGCCTCAGCCTCCTGAGTAGCTGGGACTACAGGCACACACCACCATACCTGGCTAAGGTTTTTTTTTATTTTTATTTTTTTTTGTGGAGACAAGGTCTTGCCGTGTTGCCTAGGCTGGTCTCAAACTCCTGGGCTCAAGCAGTGGTTTTAGCCTCAACCTCTCAAAGTGCTGAGATTATAGGCTTGAGCCACTGCACTCAGCCAGAATCCTTTAGAAATTAAAGGGGACTCGGAAAGAAACTTCTTTAGAAAATTTGTTCTCAACAGTTAGTTTGAATAACGAACTCTACTCTTTTTTTAGTAATAAAAGCTTATTTCTATTGAAGAAATTTGTCCTTCTGACTTCTCACTGTGTCAGCATGTGGTCTTAATCCCAAATTAGAGAGTTCTAACTATACGTAGAAGCATTCCTATCACCTGATGAATTCATATATTGGTCATGAGTAGGTGTGAGAATATCTATATTCTTCACAGCCACAAAACCTAGGGCTTGCTCTCTTATTTTTCCCCCCTCAAAAATTGTAACTATATCCTCCATTCTGGCAAAGTGAGGTTAAAACTAATCATGCTTTGCACATGAATGTGACCCCAATTCTAGCTTTGTTTCCCTGTCAGAACGTGGAGATTTGTGCAATACATCCCGGGAGGTTACCAAGGCAACAGCTGACACTGCAGAGAGCAAGGTCCTCCCCGGGCAGTTGGGGCCAGCACCCCTGTGCTTGCTTTTTACATAACAGGGTGTTTATATGTCCATTTCCTTGGATCTTATGCCAGAGCTTCTCAGTTCTTAGAGGAAGTCTACCCTTTCTCTGGCAGAAAGCTGCACCCCAAAGATACCTAACTAATGTCCTATAAAATAATGAGCCTCATAATCAATGTTTGTATACCTAACCCTGAATTGTACCCCACATCTTTATAATAAAAAAAAAAAAGAAAAGAATGAGCCTCTCTCAGGAGAATTTTAAAGTTTGCTTTCACATTGGAAAGGATTTGCTTTTACTCGAGAATGTTTTATCTTATTCTCATTCTATTTGCTCCTGTGAGAAGTTAAAAATACTTAGGGCAGGAGAGTCGTCTTGGGAATGCCTAAGAATTTGAGAGCCTCTCTTATAACTTTGCTGTGGAGTCAAGCAAAGAATAATAGTCTCCAAGGGAAGAATCTATTTGAAACACAAATACCCTTGCACTTAACAAATTGGTCAAATTGAAAAAGAAAATTCAAAAATCCCTAAAGGTAAAATCTATGCTACAAACACATGCACACATGCACATTCACACTCACCCAGTTATATTACTTTCTTACTTTAGAATTTTACTGTTTCCAAAATTATGAAAGTAATCGTTAACACATTTCTCATATCCTCGGAAAATGTACCAAACTTCACTAGTGCATTAGTCAGCATTACTGACCAAGGTGAATGAGCCAAGAAGTGGATTCAATTTTTTTAAAAAAATAATCCAACCAGCTTCCTGCCACCACTTCCTGAGAAGCCACCAGAAAAAAATCAATGTGTCTGGGGTTGAGCAGACTTCTGCTGCACAGAAACCACATGGACTTAAAAAAAAAAAAAAAATCAGGCCCCCATTCGCTGCTTAAGTGTGCATCTCCCTTTTTCTTGTTATCTTTTGCAATTTTGGGATCATCTCAGAAATACTATGGTTTAGTCTAAAATATTAACAAAGAAATATTGCTTTATGTAGTAGCAATTATACTTTCTTTTTCAAAAGTGAATGCAAGCTCATCAACTAAGCACACAATACTGAGATGAAAGTATGTAGATGATTTTCTTACCACTCAAACCCTTTGGTTCTCTGAGGAGGAGAACCATCATCAAAGCCTCTGAATACCAAGCACAGGCTTGACTGGGGGGGAATAAGAAGAAGGTGCTTTTGCCATTCAAGGTTAGTTCTAAATATGGACAGGCTAGGCATTTGCTTTTAAGGTATTTGTAGAAACACACTTAAACTACAGTATTTCTCCTACTGGTCTACCCAGTATGTACACATCCTTCTTGAGTAAAGGCAATGGCAGTCTGGCAATTTCTAAAAGAACTAGAAATTGACCTTCCATATGACCCAGTAATCCCCTTACTGGGAATATACCCAGAGGAACTCAAAGCATTCTACCAAAAAGATTCCTGTACAGACATGTTTATTGTAGCAAAAACATGGAACAAACCATGCTGCCCATTGAAACTGGATTGGATGTTTAAAATGTACATATACACGATGGAATATTACACAGCCATAAGGAAGGACAAACATATGACCTTCACAGCAACTTGGATGAATTTAGAATCTATCATGCTCAGTGATCTAGCACAGAAACAAAGAACAGAGTACCAAATGTTCTCACCCATAAGTGTACCCTGAGTATTTACCATAATACTATAAGAAAGGGATTGGCAGTGGCAGGACACTGCCAGGGTGGGGGAGGAGGAACACAACATCAATAAGTGTACCTGATCTCAAACCAGGCAAAGTGGGGACCAAAGGGAGGCCCAAACTTTACCTGTACGATGTCCACTTGTATACCTAATCCTGAATTGTACCCCACAGTTTTAAAATAAAATATATATTAAAAAATAATAAATAAAAATTTAAAATATAAAGTTTCATTTAGGCAGGTGTGGGATTGCTGTAGAACCAGTCCCCCAGAGCCACCATACACACACATACACACACACAAACACACACACACACACACACACACACACAGACCATGCCCTGCCAACCCCTCTATCACCTTGCCTCATTTATGAATTCTGAGACCCTCTGGAGAAGTTCTAAATACAAACTTTAATCAACTAAACATCCTGTTAAGTTTCTGTTTCTTGGACCCTATCCCCAGCATCTCTAATCTAATTTAAGTGTGAAGTGATTCTGACACAGGTGATTGAACCCACTTCCTAGAACTTTGTCCTAGGACTCTTCCAGTGCCATTTTAAATCTCAGAGACCACCAAGAGCACCTTTTAAAACCTACATATTAACTTTTAGCTTTAAGCAATCCATCAAATGCTCATTATCCTGAACGAAGACAATAAACCAAAAGGAAACAAATCTGAACCCCCTTCATGATGTTTCCTCTGTCTCCTCCTCCAGGATATGCCGTCCCTAATGCAACTGTGCCTGTGTCTGCAGCCCAGCTCAAGCAAGCGGTCACCCTGGGACAAGACTTAGCAGCATACACAACCTATGAAGTGTACCCCACTTTTGCAGTGACTGCCCGAGGGGATGGATATGGAGCATTCTGAAGATATCTTTTTTTTATTATTATTTAAGACTAACACACAGAAAACTCTATAAAGAAGAAATAAACCTCTAACTCAGTCCCCTAATGATCATAAGTAATATCTTTCCTAAAGCAATGCCTTTCCTGAGACTGTATAGCTTGTACTATTGTAGAATTGTGAAACAAGAACATTATCCCCCAATGAAACTGAATGGTAGTGAGGGTGTGGTGGCTCACTCCTGTAATCCCAGCATTTTGAAAGGCCATGGGGGAGGAATCACTTGAGCCCAAGAGTTTGAGACCAGCCTGGGCAACATAGCAAGAACTTGTCTCAAACGACAACAAAAAAAGAAACTGAATGTTAATGAGACTTTTGTTTAACAGAAAGCTGGAGAACCACTGGCCCCCAAGAGTTGTTCTTCCAATGTTTCTGAGTGTCCTGGGGGCAAATTTACAAACCCTGACAGCTTGGAAGGAGCTCTTTTAACTGGTGAGACCTGGGGCTGAGCCCACTTGGCAGTCAGTAGCAACAAAGGAAAGCTTAGTTAATGCCAGAGTCTCACCCCTGGCTCATAGCTGCTTTGTGATACACAATAAGAAGCAAACGGAAGGTAGGTTGCTTTTCAGAACTCACTCACCATTGCCTGCTGTACAGGACAACATAGCCACAGGCCTGAGTTCCTAAAAGACTGTCCAAGATTTTGTGGATTCAGCCTCACTTCAGTCTGAAAATTCTATCCAGTCAATGTGTTATAGATTCAGGATCTTCCTGTCCCCTACAGTCCCTGGGGACTTTCTAGATAGATGTGTTTTGAATCTGGTTTAAAAAAAAAAATCCAAGCCTCATTATGTATTCAACTCATTAGCCCACACCTAGTTTTTCCAAGATGGTCTACTGTTCCCAATAAGCATACCAACATGAAATAACCTTTTCTTATTTTAAAATTTCTGACTTGACAATATTGATTTATTTTCACCCAAGACTCATCTTGCTCGCCTCTAATATCACAAAAAAGTAAGTCAGATCTATAGAATATCATTGATGATGTTTCTTCCTATTCAGCAAATTGACTGAAAAGTAACTTAAAAGAGAGAAGTGAAGATCTGCATTCATTTCTTTGATCCCTACTGTAGCATCCAGACCACCATTCAGCATTCAGAGACTGTTATATTAACTTAGGCTTAGCCTTGAATTATCTAGCCTACTTCTATTAAATCTGCCAAGAAATCTTCCCTTCCTTTATCTTTCAATAAGTATTAGCCAGGTATGATGACTCATGCCTGTAATCCCAGCATTTTGGGAGGCAGAGGCAAGGGGATTACCTGAGCTCAGGGGTCCAAGACCCGCCTGAGCAACATGGTGAGACCTTGTCTCTATAATAATTCAAAAAATCAGCCAGGCATGGTGGTGCATGCCTGTGGTTCCAGCTACTTGGAAGGCTGAGGAGGAAGGATTGCCTGAGCCCAGCAGTTCAAGGCTGCGGTGGCTGTGAGAGTGCCACTGCACTCCAGCCTGGGCAACAGAGTGAGACTCTGACTCAAAAAAAAAAAAAAAAAAAGTATCAAGCAGCTTTGCCATGCCTGAGTCCTTTTGTCTTAAAGCTGTCACAAGAAAACCTTACATTCATCACTGCCAATTAGAAACTGTTTTCTCAGGTAATCAGCAAGGTTGTTATTCACCAAAGTCCTAAACTCTTGGGCTCTTCTCCAGGAATATCTGATGATGGGGTAAGTGTGGGCAGGTGGGCTACAAGATCTCAGAACAGAGATGAAGAGAAGGCACTACTTTCTTGCAATACTTGTAAATAATCGCTTTGTTCAAAACAGAAAGAATCAAAGTCCAGCACAAAGTTCCTACTGCAGCTATTGCAGTCTCATTAGCAGTCCAAGACCTACAGTACTAGAATTTCCATTTTTAAAAACCTCTTGGCTCTTATAAAATTCTACAGAACTCAAGGGAAAACATAAACACAAAGGCATGGAAAATTTTGTCAACTCTTTAATGGAATTCTGTGATCTGAGATCAGGCCAGATTTCCAATCAAAAATCAGGTAAATTTCAATCACAAAAGTCCTTGTAACCTCTCAGTTCTATTAACTTCAAACATATATCAAAGACTTCAAAGCTACACCTGAAACTTTGAAAGGCCCTGTGCTTTCCGATTTATGTTTATCTTCTCATATTCCCTAGAACAGTAGCTCCCAAACTTGGCTGCACATTAGAAACAGCTGGAGAGTATCTAAAACTGCTAATGCCAAGATCACACCTCATATCACTTACATCAGTGTCTTGGAGTGGGAGCCTGGCATCAGTATTTTTTAATGATCCCTGGGTGGTTTCAATGCACACTAAGTTTGAGAATTGCTGTGTCTTGTATTTCCACTATATCCTTTAATTTTTTTCCTTTTTATTTCACTTTTACTAAGGAGAAAAATGCAAAAAAAAAAAAGACTAAGTTAAAACAAATAACCAAATCATATTTTTACATCTATTCATCTCACAGTTTGAATTTGAATATAATTCGTGTAGACTTCAAACTAACTAAAAATGAGAAAATAGAAACAATTTTTTTTCCTAAAGAAATTCTTAGATTCACATTTATACTTTCCTACAGACATGCCTTTATTCTCAAAGAGAGTAATTATATTGACATAAAAAATGTTCATTGGAGCAGGCAAATTTCTACTCAGTCTAAAAAATGCATTCCTAATTCCAAGAACAAAAGTTTTTATTTTTCTTAAAATTTTTACAAATAAATAGCAAAGGGCATTCTACATGTCTAATTAATGAAATAAATATTTGATTCAAAGTTTTACGTTAAATCAAAAGAAAACTAGTTAGTAATACAGGAATCTCCTTATGAGAAAAATTATTATTCTGGATAAGGTCATAATCATGTTTTAAAAGTTTAAGAGCATAAAATTAAACATACAATGATACCCAAGTGTCAAGAAAATTACCACTGTAACACCATCTCATTACTTTTGAGAAAGAACACAAGTATTCATGTCATCTACCTCCTTAGAATTAGTTTTATACAAGTAGGTAGTTGTTATTTTGTTTTTTGCTGAAATTTTACTTTATTTTAATAATATCTAGAGAATATTTTGAATTCCATTAGAATATTTTTATAGAATGTGTCAGTGTGTCCACCATGCCGTATGTTTGTTCTTATCTTCTCTAAGTTAAGGAATTTAGAATAAGTCCTACCATCATGACTTCAAAATTATTTTTAAAACTGGCCTTTGAAAACTAAGTGTAAAACCAAAAGCTAATTTTGCATAATGTTTCTATTTTTATCACCTATTTAACACCTTCATTGCTATTCATTTTTTCTGTCATTTCTTCCTTGACTGCTTCCTAATTCTTCATAGAAGAAATTAAAAGTTAGTCAACCAGGTGATAATAACAAAACAAAAGAAACATGAAGTAGTTAGAATTGGGTCTGTAAAACTTTGGTAATCAATAGCTTACTAATAATTGAAATAAGCCTAATGTTACTTAGGAGGAAAAGGAACAGCAATGAGATTGGGCATCTCTTTTTTCACCTATAGAAACACTGCCTCTTCTCAATTTGCTTTACATCTCTGTTACCCCATTAGCATAGCTAGAAGAACACCTTCAAATACAACAAAATATAATTCTCCCAGATGACTAGGACACCTCCCAATCCAGTACCATGCCAAACCACACTGTGTTTGGGTAACAGCACCCAAAATGCTGCTAAAAAGCTACCTCATATTAAGAAAATATTGACTTCAAAAAATATTAACCAAAGAAGAACTATTCCCAAACCATAGTTCCTCAACTTATTCAAGATGGAATGGAAATTAAATTATAGCTATGTATTAATAATAGCTTATGCAAGAAATGATTGTTTTACTTAAAAGGTTTTTTTAGAAAAATATTCTTCCGGTTGCATAGATTAGCAAAATATTGAATCAATATGCTTTTCAATTTATATTAACTTTCAGTATATTTCAAATGACTATTTTATAATTCTGTCTAGGACAACTGGGCCACAATTAGAATCCATGTAGACAGAGAGATTCTTCAGGGTGTCATTTGTAGAATAAGGACCAATAATGAAAGTTAATATTTTGGGTATATTTTCTTTGTACCCAGAGCTACAAAGTTTGATAAAGTTTATTATTGTTGAACAACTCCAGTCCTTGGCCAAGATTTCCTAAAAGTAACTTAAAACAAAAAGTAAAAATAGTGTGCAACATTCACACAAGGCCACAATCATTTATCCTCTCCTTCCATTTATATAAAAGTTCCCAGGAGGGTAAGAACATATCTAAAAATTAACCTAGAGGTTTGGCTTTGTTTTATATTTTGTAGATACATTTGCATATATTGTAAATACATCTGAAGATAAAACAAAGCTTCAAACATGACACTATAAGGAAAGTCTTGATAAATATATTAAAGAGAAAATATTAATAGCATAACTTAAGAATTTTTATGTACTTACTGGAAGACAGAGAGAAATTAGGCAGTGAACATTCCTATCTGACATGCAACCATTGTCAATTGCGTTTTGTTAAATGATCGTCAAATTTGATTTTGTAATTTTACTTTATTCTACTAACATCTTGAAAATCCTCTTTTACTATAGTGTATTCATGGAAATTGTAATGTATCTAATAGACTGCATGTTTGTATTTGCTAACATTAGAAAAGCAATGCAAGTTGTGCTATAATGAGTGAAACTCTTAGGAAAATGAGCTTTTTCTGACCCCACCCCCCACCCTATCTCTTTTCTTAAGAAGTAAAACATTTAAAACATTGTTATTAAGTGAAAAATGGGTACAAAATATTCTATTGCCCTCAAAATGTCCAACATTTTAAAAGCCATGTTTTCTGACAATGTTTATACAGAAAGCAGAATGCATAGGTTTAATAATGGATAACAGTGTATCTTGAACACATAGGCTCATTTATGGGAAACTGCAAACTTTATGTGTCCCCAATTCTCCTTGGTTTTATAGGAAAACTCAAAAGAAAACCTTACATTCTTGCTAATAATGACAAGAAATTTTTAGGTAATCTAGAAGGGGAAAAATAACTCAGAAACCAAAAGCCCTCGTTCATTCAAAAGTGCCTGGAATAAAATATGAATATGGAACATTTCTGCATCCCTTATAAACTTTCCTCCTATTTTGAGAGGAAAATCAAGAAGAGGCCAGGCACAGTGACTCACGCCTGTCATGCCAGCACTTTGAGAGGCCAAGGTGGGAGGATTGCTTGAGCTCAGGAGTTGGAGACAGGCCTAGGTAACATAACGAGACCTTGTCTCTACAAAAAAATCAAAACTTTAGCTGGGCATGATGGCACACTCCTATAATCCCAGTTATCCGGGAGGCTAAAGCAGGAGGATCACTTAAGCCCAGGAGGTCAAGGCTGCAGTGAGCCGTGATCATGCCACTGCGTTCCAGCCTGGGCAAACAGAGTGAGACTCCAACTCAAAAAAAAAAAAAAAAAAAAAGAGAGAGAGAGAGAGAGTAGAATATGCCTTGTCCTCTTTTAACATATTATACTTTGTCTAAGGGAAGGGGAGATGCCAAGAAACCACACCTTAAGTTAAGAAAGCTGCCCATAGAACTTCTCAAAGAGTAAATATCAACCCCACTCATGTTTCTCTGGTAAAACAGTACATCTTGATTTGCCAGGACAATCCTGGCTTATGCCTGCTCTTCCTCTGTACATATTAACAATGGTCCCTCACTCTCAAATGTGTCTCAATTTAGACAACAAATTATTCTGTGCCACACCACCACCATCTTTATGTTTGTTTGTTTGTTTTAATGTTGTAGACTTGGTTTTGTCCTTTTCAGAGCATATGCAGCTTCAACTAAAGGGCCCAGCTACTTTGTTCTGACTGGGGCAGCATCATAGTGGAGAGGAATGTCACCTTCTCCTCTATCTCCCTTTATCTAGCTCTTTCTCTGCACAGCCCATCTCTGGTCTTACCTTCCCTCTTACTACCCCTGGGCATAGGTCCTGTCCTGTCTTCATTTGGCAAAGCTAGCAGTCAGTAGGCCAGACTGAGCAGGGGACAAGACCAAAGATAGCTCTTGGGAACACTGGCTTGGCCTGTTGAGATCCACAGGACATTAGAAGGTTCTTAGAACGTTTACTGGTTCTTTTCTTCTTTGAATCAAGCTAATTATACCTCCAACCAAAAGGGACTTCTTATGTAAACTTCACCTTGAAAAAGTATTTTGCCTTTTTTCTTTCTATTTCACAAATTTGCTCAAACATGAATTCCCTTGTACTTGACTTGACCATTATGATTGCTCATCAACTATCCTTCACCCCAAATCCTCACATAATCTCATAAAAAGGTTTTATTATTTTTAATGGAAAATAATATTGATAGATTATTTTCCTTTTTTATAAAATTTTCCTTTGACTCTTCCTTTATTGTCTTTAACAATATTGAGAATTAAACAAATTTTATAGACTCTATTTCTATTAACCCACAAACATATTCTTCATAGACTATATGATCAGTTTGTATTTACCATGTACCTATTCTTATGCCAGAAACTGTGACTATATTTCTTACTTCTTTCCTCAGTGGGCACACTGTCTATTGGTCCATTCTGTCTTTTTCAAAACTGAATATAATTGCATCTGCTGGTAGGTTTTGCCACTTAGTCAGAATTCCAAAAATAAATCAACTCTGTTCTAAACCTTAATTTTCCTTTATTATTGCTAACCACAGGATTGGTACAATAAGCCTTTTTAAAGATGAGTTGAACACTCAACCTGTTTTGTTATTTAAGTTAAATGGGTTTTCAAATATCTTCTCCAGGAGAATTATAAAGGATTATGCAAAAATAGAAGAAAATGAAGATTAGTTAGAGATCCAGAAAGAGCATTAAAACATAGAATTGAAAATTCATATACAGATTTATGGTGTTAAGGAGCATGTACCTGTGCTTTTTATTTACTTGAAAACATTTTTGCTCATAAACTATTTCTGTTTTCTAAGTATGCTTGTGTTTATAAAACTTTAAAATCTATTTAACAGCCTTATCTATTTCTCTCTATATATTTGCTGGCGATAAATGATTTGTAATGAAGTATAGATACTTTTTTTATAAAGGCAAATTTTATTTTGAAACTTGACCTTTTCTATTATAATTCCTAAGAGATCTTTGGGTTCACAGAAGCAAATAGATCTATTTAAGTCAGTTCATTATTATCACTAGTTTAAATATTTAATGTACTTATTGGTATTTTTATTCCTATTCCTTCATATAATTATCTTCTTTTTCTTCTATTTTTCTGACTACAATATAGCCAGATATTGTTATCCCCTTATCTCTGAAAAGCAAAAGGTATTTCTAGTTTTCAGATGTTAAAGTCTCTTGCTTCTATTCCTTTTTGTTATTATTTTATTTATGTAAAGTTAGTTAGCTAAGGTAGCAAAAGAAAGAGATAACAGTATTAAAGAGTGTGCAAGAAGCACTTATTTTTGTACTTTGAGTACAATGTTTTATACAACTTCAACTGTAATCTATCTAAATATATTAAGTAAAATTACACCAGTCACATATTGGGAAAATAATCATTGGTTTGGAAGACATGAACATAATGGGCATCTTAGAATCATAAATCACAAGAAATGAGAAATGATGCAATATTGTATTATTCCTGGATGATGAAATTGTTTTAATTGAATTTTCAAGTACCATTATAAAGTTTTAAAAATTATCAATATGAGTGGCTAATTTTTTCCTTCTTGAAAATCAAAGTTTTGAGTTTTTTTAACTAAATGCCTAAATATTAATAATCCACAATTGCAATGTGCTTTTGATGACGTTTTCTGTAAGTTCCCTCTGGTGTATCTTCAAAGAGTAAATGTAGCTTTTAGTAATTAAGTGCATTATTTTCCAATTGATTAAAAAGAGAGAGAGAGAAATACTAAGAAACTAAAAAAAGTGGGGGGGGGGGGGCGGAGAGAGGGAAAAAAAAAAACAAA
>CAUYQG010220593.1:0-16841 GCA_963574415.1 Tarsius wallacei
CAGCCTTCCGAGTAGCTGGAATTACAGGCACGTGCTACCACGCCCGGCTGATTTTTTTGATTTATTGTAGAGATGAGGTCTCGCTTGCCCAGGCAGGTCTCGAACCCGCGGGCTCAGGCAATCCACTCACCTCAGCCTCCCTAAGCGAGCGATTACAGGCTGAGCCACCGAGCCCAGCTGTGAAATATATTTTTAAAACTATAATTTCCTTAGTTGGAAGGAGACTAAATGAAAAAAATAATACCTTGTTTAGTATTGATTTTAATGTCAGAACCAGGGTTTATAGTTAACTATCAAACTGATTATTTTTCCAGACAAGTTAACCTAATTGAGTTGCTCTGATAGCATCCATTAAATTTAATCAAAAGCACTGGGGGAAATATTTTTTTATTTTTGCAAGAACTGAAATCATGATTCAATTTCTCATAATTTCAAACATATTTGTTCCAGTGTGATATGTCCCCCTATTCTTTCAAAATAATAAAAGTTCCTTCAAATTGTAATTACTTGTTTAAAGGAATCATTTGATCACAGAGTTCCATTTTGGCCTTATTAATTAATCAATTAGAATGCTTGAACATTTTAAAAATCAGATTAATGAAGAAAACACAAGAATAAAAATATATTATCCTAGTTCTCAACTGGTTTACAATCTATAGTTGGATATATCATAAGCAAAACCACTGAGCCAAACAAAAGGATAAAAAGGTTAAAAAAAAAAAAAACTTTGCACAGTGGAAGATAATAATAAACATAAGTTTATAAAGGTATCAGTGTAGAAACCACATAAAAATCACATTTTCAGTTTCTAAGCTATATAGCATACTCAAAGTCCTGCAAGATTTCTGGGTTGAGAGAATAATGTTGGCCAAAATATCTAGGGAAACTTTAGGAACTTTCAAAACTATTATTCAGATGAACATTATTCAGGAGACAAGGTAAAAGGGCTTTTTACCCTTGGATGGAGTGATTCATTTTATCCTTGTAGAGATTCGTATTTATATCAAGATGCCCTCTACTTCTCTACTTGGACTGAAGGAACTCCTCCTAGGTAAATCTTTCACTCAGTGAGGTGACAAATGTATTAAGACTATTAAGAGTTCAAAAGTTTTACCGAATACAATATCAATGTACAGTAATCAATAGTATAGCTATACAATATCCAGCATGAATTTTTTGAAAGAAATGTATATAATTTCATCAAAGCATGAAAGATCTAAAAATGGTAAATTGAGACCACAGTTCTTCCCAATTGACATATAAGTTAATGGTAATTCGAATAAAAATTCCAACAAGATTACTCACAGAATTTGATAGATTAATCCAAAATCTATAAAAAGAAGTAAAGGATAAAAAATAGATAAGATCAAATTGTACATGAAAAACTAGAGAAGGCAATTTTCTCTGCCACTCTCAGACTCATCATAAAGCTATAACCGTTAAAACAGTGAGGTATTGGGAAAGAAGGAGAAAAACAAAGAACTGAGCAGAGAAACTGATTATATGTACATGATATATGACAGATGTAGTATTGTACATTCTTTATGAAAGGATAACTATTCAATAAATGATGCTTAGACAATTTGTGTTCCATATGGGAAAATAATACAATTAGATCCCTACATTATATTATGCACAAAAATAATATATTCCAGACCAAAGTGTGAAAAGCAAAATTTAGACTTCTCAAAAACATACAGGAGGAATTTTTAAGGATATCAAGATAAGAAAGGATTTTTTAAGAAAAACACAAAATTGCAGACTACCTAAAGGAAATTGTAAGTTGAATATACTAAACTTTCACACATTAAGACACATCCTAGAGAAAATGAAAACAAAACTTATATTTTGAGAAAAAATTGGGGTAACAAATAATTTAAATTAAAAAAATCAAATTAATAAGAAAAAAACACAGTAGAAAATAATGGCACAGAATATAGTTAGGTGTTCACAAAAGCGGATATCAAAATAGCTAGTCAGTTTGTTGGAAGATGTTCAAGACTGCTGAAGTAAAAGAATGCATATCAAAGCAACACTGAACA
The DNA here is from genome assembly GCA_963574415.1 of Tarsius wallacei. Taxonomy (NCBI): domain Eukaryota; kingdom Metazoa; phylum Chordata; class Mammalia; order Primates; family Tarsiidae; genus Tarsius; species Tarsius wallacei. Next base: position 2,043 of record CAUYQG010220593.1, read on the forward strand.
CCACTTCACATACTGGTAAAGAAATGCAAATCTTAAATTTTGGCAAAAACTAGGATTAGCCGGGATTTCTACACATTGCTCTATAAATTATACAACCACTTTGGAAAACAATTTGGCACTAGCTAGTGAAGCTAGGTACATAAACTTCTGTGATTCAACAATTTCTCTCAAGGTATGTCTACCTGGGAAACTCTTAATCATATTATCAAGGAAACATGAGTAAGATTATCATGACAACACTGGTTGGAATTAAAAAATAAATGAATTGGAATCATCTAACTGTCCATTTGTAGCAAAATAGATGATTTGAGTTTTAGCCATACATTTGTACATTAGACAGCAGTTAAAATGAGTGACCTGGAACTATAACCACCAATATAGATAACTATGGAATATGAAATTATGTGAAAAAATAACTGCCACAATGGTGAATTTCAAATAACACAATGTTGTATAGAAAGGTACGTTGCAAATATATACATATAATAGAGAAATGTTAATAACATTTAAAACACTGAAACAAAGTAGATTGTTTATTGGTACATTATAACTGAAATAAGTATAGACTCTTGGACATGGAATGATATCCCCAAATTTTAGAAAATTGAATTCTTCTGATGAGGGATGTAAGGGAAATAGGTGTGAGGTAGGGTAGCTAGTACTGGTTAGACGTATATAGATACATTTCCTGTGGGCAGATTTTAAGAAGTGTTCAAACATCCTGTCAGCAGGCTAAACAGCCCTGAAGGCTGGAATGTGAGTTCAATGTAGACTCCCAGTCCACCCCAACCCTTCCACTGGCCAAAGAAAATCTCTTAACAAGGTGGTTCCTGACCAGAAATCAAAAGGCCATAGAAATGATGATAAGACCATCCCTCCACCTATCAGAGGCAGAGAGCTGTGTCACTTTCTCAGAGTGACAAAGAAGGCTCTACCTTCCTTGGCATAGCAGTCATTGTGAGGGTATATCAGGTATATTGCAAAAAGCAAAAAGTGCAGTTTATTTCGCCCATGCCAGCTCTGGAATGTCTCTATCTTTCCTTTTTTCTTTCTCTAATAAACTTTGTTTTAAAACTTTGCTGGCCACTCTAGAATTCATTTTAGGGTTTAGTCAAATAATCCCTATTATTCATTATGTAATGTATATTAGATATATACATATATTGCTAAAAAAAGAGACAGAGAGAAGAAAAAATAGAATTTAAGCAAATTGAAAGAAATAAGGCAATCCTCACATCTCTTAAATCTGGGTTTATGGGTGTGCATGTTTCTGACTCTTGCACAGTTGATACCTTGTGCGTGAAACATAATCACGTGTTCTTTTGGGTTAACACATTTCAATTAGTACTGAGCATTTCAAATGAGCCACTTCTCACTCTGATACCACAGCACACAGCCCAGGTTTCAACAAATAGTCTCTTGTTTGTTTGGAGATGAAGTGGACTCTCTCCTGAAATGGCAGACACAGAGCATTTCAACAATTCTCTCCACATGAATTCTCTCCTTTGGACTCATCAAAAAAGAACTCTTATATGCAATGTATCCTTAGTGCATGGTTGGTGATTAATGGTAACTAAGCTTTTTCTTAAGATATTCCTCAGGAAGTTCTGCATAGGTAACTTAGTAGGTGGCAGTATCAGTACATGCTATTGTGGACATCCTTTTGAAGCTTCAGCTGAATCTGAGACTGAAATACACTGATTTCCACATTCATATGGATTTGACATACACTCATATTTAAGCATATATAAATGTTGAGCTATTCATTTAACATATACTATCAGTAGTTATCACAAGTAGAGTTATAATGACTGCTGCTTTCTTTTCTTATGTCTCTTTATCCGTATTTTCTAACTATTCCATAGTATACAAATATTAACTTACAAAAACCCAGACTTCACCACCATACAATATATACATGTAATATACCACTTAAATTTATACTAATAAAATAAACGTTTTTTGCTAAGCTTAAAATTCAGGTATTTCCTGGTAATAAGGAAAACGTCTGTAAAAATTGAGTACAAATTTGTGCTCAGAAAGGTTTGTGCTCAGAGAACAATGGTGCAAGAAGTGAATAACAGAAACACAATCCTGGCTTTCCTACACAAGTTACTACATATTCACAGTCTAGTTGGAGCTATGTATATGCCAAATGTTCAGAGTTTTTCCTTGCTTCTCAAACACAGGCAACTAGATAGATATTTAATGAGGAAGTATGTACAGAAATCCACCAGAATTTCAAGACAGTATAATTTTATCTCCTTTTATTTCCTGCTCAAAGGTCTTGAATAGTAGCCATGTAATAAGAACTTCCATAAATCTATTTGGTGGTCATATTTTATAAGAGCTAGTTTTATGTATACCAAAGACTGTTATTCCTAAGGCATCTTATGTTATAGTCAAAAATTGTTCTCATCCGAAATAAGCTCTGGTTACAAAATGTCTAAATCATAGCTCTAAATTGATAAGTAACTTGCAAATAATTTTATCCACCTTCCCACCTATCCATTTATCCTTCTCTCCATCCATCCATTTATTTATTTAATATTTGTAGAGTGCCCAGATCCTGTGCTTGGTGTAAAGTACAAACATACTTAAATAAAACATGATGTCTTTTCTCAAGAAATGTATTCCTTGTAGAAAAGATCAGGTCTAGAATAGAAGGAATTCAATACACACAGAAATGCTTTATCAACATACAATTACACCACAATGATATACTTTGAGCTGTGGTTGAATGTTTAGAAGAATAAAAGTAACATAATCCTTTCAACACAGAATTATTTTTTAGATTTTTTTTTAATTCTATATTATTGTGGCTTTATTACTAACTCTGTAGCTAGTGTTGGACGACTCCGCTTCACCACTGAATTCTTTAGAATTCTTAAAAATAGCTTATAGTACTAGAATTCAAAGGGAATCTTACCAGTATGTGTTATGGGCTGACATTGGTTTCTCCAAAATGCACATGTTAAAGACACAGTGCCTTAGAATGTGACTGTATTTGGGTATAGAGCTTCTAAAATGCAATTAAAGTTAAATGAAGTCCTATGGATGGATTCTAATCCAACTTGACTGGTGTCCTTGTAAGAATAGGAAATTTTTATGCAAAGACACAACAGCAACATGAGAACCCAGAGAAAATGACATGTAGAGGACAGGGAGATGGCAGCCATCGTACAAGTGAAGGAGAAAGGTCTGAGGAGAAACCACAACTGTCAGCACCTTGATCTTGAACTTCTAGCCTCTGGAACCATGAGAAAATAAATTTCTGCTGTTTAAGTTTCTCAGTCTGTGTTATTTTGTTATGGCAGCTCTAGCAAACTAATATAACATGTGATCATGAAAAATGGAATTCATAATAAAATTTCCATAAAAATTGATTGGTGATTAACATGGAAAAATATTGTTGCAATAATTCTAGATCTTTTTCTTAAACAAAGAATTATGTTTGCAGTCAATCACCTATGAGTATGTACTGTAATGAGCAACCTAATGATAAACTATCTCAAGTCTGCTAGCAATTTCTAGATGTAATTAATATTGCACTCTTGGCCATTCTGATATTTTTTTCTGGATGGCCCAAAGAATATATGTGCTTGATGATTTGCATTTTTATTTTTTTAAATAGCTTTTTTAGTTAGCTCATTTCTTGTATATTGAAGAAGATTAAGCTTTTAATTTTCAGATTTGTTGGCCTTATAACACCAACAGACAGAAGATGATAACATATATGGTCTTTAGAAATATGAAATTCACCTATATTAAGACAGTCAACAAATGGGACAAAAAAGACGTGAAATTAGACTTTCTTTTGAGAATAATAAATTAACCGTACTGGTCAGGCTCTATTTTAAAAATTAGAAAAGGTTTTCAAAACAAGCCTCAGACCTGTTTCAGATGGTAAGAAATATTGACATTTCTAAATAAAACAAATATTCTAAGCACATTCAACTTAATACATCCCACTATTTTGGCATTAATGTATTTTCTATAGAAGAAAGAAAGCAATGGTTTCCATTTTCCACTGGAAAAGATGTTTGGTTCGACTTAGATGGTTGAGCATCCATAAGAAGCCCCAAATCAACTGTCAAATGGATCATTGTCATTTGAAGGGATACCTAGAAATAGGATATGATGCTCTAGTATAGTGATATCAGCTATTGTTCAGCAATCATTATTCAAAGTAACAAATTTGGTTTTGCAAGTGTCTTAGTAAAGCATTCTGAGGAGTTCAACTTTCCTTGTGTCATTGTGGGTTTTGTTCAAATAATTATCTTTAATTACTAGTTTTGTCTGTTAGCTAGTTGAAATGTGACACTATAATATTAAAAAGAATATCACACAAACATCTTTGGGTATGTCAATCATATTGTCCCTTGATTGTTACAGTAATTATTACTTTCCTAAGAAAAACAAACCTCCATCTAGTAAAAAAATCTTTATTCCCACTGCCTCCCCCAGGTTCAGTCTTAAAACATTTGTATTTTCTTTGATAAACTGCCTATAAAAAGAAAACAATTTCATAATGATGACAAACCACTGTCAACTTACTACATCAACATTCATCAAATGAATTGATTAAATCTACATGCTTATTTTGTATAATAGAAATACAATCACTGCAATAAAACACTGTCATGGGATTAATGTCTTCTACTCTAAAAATGCAAGTCTTGCCTTTGGCTTGATATTTTATGAAGCAGCAGGAGACCATTATCCTGTGACAACATTTTATTTCATTGACATCTGAAATATATTCTTAATATCCTTTATATTTATGTTCAGTTTAGAATGAGAGGATTAGAATAGGTGTTATTACAGTGGAAAGGCATTCATTATTACATTCTGAATAACATTACCATGTGACATGTCTCAGCCACAAGAATCTCTTGGCAAGCATTGCATCTTTTATTCTTATGTATTCACAGCAAAGCTGACTGTATCCCACGCTATGAATTTTTCCTGTGTTAATCATCAACATCGACCCAGTTTTGCTGCTATATGATTTTCACTTTAATTTATATACTATGGAAATCAATCTGATCACTAAAATGTTAATGAAATATTAAAAAGAGAAAGTTGTTTTAACTTGAAGCCAAAATAATAACCATAAATTTAAATTCTTACTCTACTTTAAAATAGATTTCTTCCTTTCATTTTAAAATCACTGTCCTCAGCAATTTTCCACACTCTGAATACTAAAGATTTGCCTATGCATATAAAACGGAGAGAATTGTGACAATTGTCCTTATAACTCAAACTAAGGGAAACACAACTTCCTCTGAAATGTCTAGGCAACTGAGGCCACTTTTTGGCTGGAATTATCCAGAAAATGGCTTCAGTTTGCCAACACATTTTGTGTGAATATATATATAGAAACAGAAATGGGGTAAATTATACAAAATAAGATTCAGAGTGTTAAATGTGAAGTGAAAGAATAAGAAACTATGAAAATTCATTTGTGGGCATTGATGTTGAAATTCTGTATGCACAGCAAAGAAAATTAACACAATTTTCAAGATGTTAATATCATAAGGCAATGTTTTGAGTTTACTGAGCTTTTAAGGTGCCAAAGTTGCCTTGTTTGTGTTAGACCACTGCTGTAATTACATTTCAGCTAGCTAATGAAATGCTAAGCTGTGTTTTATCTATGCATTGTTATAGGAGAAGTAGAAGTGTTTTGATAAAGAGCAGATGGAGACATTGACTTTTTTTCTCTCTCTTTCTTTATGTGTTAGGAATAAGGTTGTGAAAGCCATGAATTGGTATCCTTGATTGGGACTTAATTAAAGTGTTATGGAGTCTATGATTAAGTCTACATGACAATGGTAGAACTAGAAATTCCTGAAAAGGTTGTTAGTTGCTGCCAATATGTCACAGCTAGGCTTCATAGTCTTGCAACTTCCCTTTTCCCCTAAAATATTCAAGAACTCATGAGTCAAAGCAAGTAATGTTTTTAAGGCCTGAGATATTAATTGGACTTTTCCCCCCACCTGTTCCCACTAAAATCTATTCAGTTATAATTTGTATAAGAGGTAGAAAAATATTTTGTTTAATCATTTACCCTAGATTTTTTTCTCCATGTAGACCCAACTAAATTATAACAGATAGCACATAAATGTACTATCATAAAGTGAATGCATTCTATTAAACAACACCCAGATCAAGAAATTTTTTTTTAATTTACCAAAATAACAGGTTTGTACTGTTCCCTTTCCAGTCACTAATCCCTCCCCAAATATAACCTTTATCTTGCATTATAGCACAAAAAATTCACTGTGATTACTTTTTAACTTGTATCAAATGACCTTATAAAGCACATATCTTCTTTCTCGATTCTTTAGTTCAACATTATTTTGCATGTAATTATAGCTTGTTCATTGTCATTTGATTAATGATCTTACCATGATTTATTTAATCTACTGTCAGTGGACATTTTGGATTTTTCTAGTTTACTTAATAAGTAAAAACTGTTTTGTGGTGGTGATTTGTTAAATGAATCATTTAAAAAATATAGTTATTGTGTCAGCATCTGATAAGATGCTACTGAATACAAGTTCCAGTCTACATGTATTAAGTGCTCTATTAAAAAATCCAGTAGTTTTTGTAAAAGAATCACTTATATCACTTAAATTCATACCTACAAGTTTTAGGCATGTATTATATAGTTATCAAAATTTAACATAATTTTAAAATGCATGACTTTTTCAGCAGAGACAAAAATATATAATTCTATTTTTCTCCTCTAAATCTGTTTAATTAATGGTATTAATGCTAGTTCCTTTTTATATATAACTTTAAACATCATCCTCAAAATAGCTATTCATTATATCTGCATTTTTTTCTTAATTCTCAATGACATTTAAAGCTTGTTTTATATCCTATAGAAATACAGATTGGAAGTTAATATTAAGTAAGCACACCAGCCTACTTCAATGTTACTTAAATAAATAGCAGTGGGAAAAAAAACTCTCTATATTCATTTTTAAAAATTCAGAGATTAAGGAAAATTACCATTTTATTTTTTATGCCTATCTCTTATTGGACTAGTCAAACAGTATATTTTCCTTCATGTTTTATTTATAACCAAATGCCATTCCTTTGAGCAACTCACCTTACTAGTGTGAAGAATAGAGAGGTTTCTTTTCCAAATAATTGAAAAAAAGATAATGAAAATTAGGCGCAATTAGGGAGATTTTTATTAAGGTATTGAATAGTTACTTTTCCCTAAGTAAAATATTTGAATTTAGTTTTGTTTGGCTGGTATTTTTTTTAACAGAATGTGTGAGAAAAGATTCTGCTGGATTTCTGTTTTTTCTTAAGACCTATAGCATCCTCCTTACAATGAAAATTGTTCCTCACAGGTTTCTTTTGATATTAATGGGAATTCTCTGCTTGAACTGGTTCTCTGTAGCATGGTTCAAGATGCAAACATGGCAGACAGATTTCAGAGAAGAACCTATTTTACATTGTAAGAATGAGATGTGGAAGGTGAAAGCAAGAGGCCATATATTCCTGCCATTATTCATAATAGTATCTATCAAAACAAATACTCCATTTATCTTGTATTTATACAATAAAAATGAATATCAACCTATTTCATAATCGCTTATAAACTAAGATGTGCTTTTTTCCTCCAACATTGAAAACTGGTCACTATTGACAAGCAAATAGACAGCTTATTTTAAATTAAAATAATTGCTGCATTGATTTATAGTTGTTTTATACTACAAGTGAAATTAATGCATATAATTTTGTCTTACGCATCTAGCTAATATGCATTTACTACCTGTTATCTTTTAATTTCTCATAAATAACTCAATTATTTGATGAAGACTTATTTTAAAATCTGGCATATGATAATCAACTGAAATGATGTTAATAGTCAATCTTAGATCTTGCATTTTTATGCAGATTTATATAGTCGTTCTTATGTGATTTAAACTATAGCTTTAAAGCATATATTACTGGCTATTTATAGAAACTCATTAAGACTTTCTACTTTTACTTATAATGTAAGTTTTTCAATGTTTCACTGTTATACAGATGAGTGATAAAATGATTTTTCAAATTATTATTTCAATAAAAAAGTAACTATAACATAGGGAAAAACAACAGAACTCAGAAAATCAAATTTTCATTACTAAACCTATTGTTGAAGAGCTGAATGTTTTTAGACAAAAATATTTACTCTGAGCTACATATTTTATATTTAAAGTAAAGATATTGGCCACTGAGTTATGGTGACAGAACATTCTAATTTTTCCCTCTTTTATTGTCAAGTCATAAAAACAAATACCCCCCACACACCCCAAATATCTAATATCAGAACTGTACAACAAGAGAAGGTGCCATCAAACATTCTTCATGTACAACATTTTGACTCTGATTTATGGAAAGATATTGGCAGATTAAAGCAGAAAACCACATTCTCAAATTATGAGAGCACGCTTTTTCAGATGATGAAAAAAGCACTTGCTGCTAGTGTATGAAAGAAGAGTGGATTTTGAAGCCACCATCTAGGTGGCCCTTGATCTCCTATATCCAGGTGCTTCTCCCTTCCTCACCCTACCAAATGCTGCCAAGCCAAGGAACAAGTAGGTATAAAATATAGGGCAGAAAAATGAGTCTTTGCCTCAAGATTTCAGTGTAAGATAATAAGAATCAGCATTCAAAAAAGTGAGATGACTACCTCTTAGTACACACTAGCTAGCAATATTTCTCATTCCTATCCCTACAATAATGAAAAGAAATATGTAGTATACAGATCCAACATCACAGACAGGCTAAAAGGAAACTTTAAATGCAATAGTAAACATTAAACCAAGAATCATTAAATACTCAAGTCAAAGAATCAAAGCTTAAAACAAGATCTAACACCCTAGGAAATATAATTAGAATAGATAACTAAAAGAGGATCTTACATCCATATTAAGAAGATCAGACATTTATAATAAAGTTCTAATTGCATCAGAAATATAATACAACCATAATACCATCTAGCAAGAAAATTTATTGAAACATTTAAGAAATTATTGTAATTAATGATGAGCTTACATAACCAAAGCAGAGAGAAGTAAACTTAGCATGCAATTTAGAAGTAAAATTCTATAATTAAATCAATGAATATGAAAGAATAAAAAAAAGAAGTATATAACTAAATCATTAGAAAAGAAGCAACAAAATAAATGGAAAGGAGTGGGGTGATACATTCAGAGTGTTAAAAAAAAAAACCTATTAACCAATAATTTTATATTTAGAAAAAAAATCCTTCAAATACTAAGAAAAAATAAACAAAAACTGAGAAAATTTGTCCATGCCACACTTTCCTACAAAATATATTTTAAAAAGTCCTTCAAGCTGAAATGAACAGACACTAGACAGTAACTTGAAAAAATAAAGAGCATTGCTAAAGGTAATTATATAGGCAAATACAAAAAAGTATACATGCAATTTTTTATTTGTAACACATTTTGAATTAAAAAGCATTGCACAAAGTAATAGTTATAAATCTATGTTGATGGTCATACAGTGTATAAAGATGGAACTTGCATGACAATATGAACATGAAAAGAAGAAACTCACAACTATAAAGGATAAAAGTTTCTGTACAATGTTGAAATTAAGTTGTATCAATGTAAACTAAATTTTATAAGTTATAATGTAAATTGTAATCCTCAGGACAACTACTAAAAAAATTTTTAAAAACAGTAAAAGACATATAAGAAAAGAATTTAAATAATCCATTAGAAAAATACCTACTTAACACAAAAGCAGTAAAGGAAAAGAGGAATAAAAGAGACATAAGGCATACAGAAAAAAATTGAAAAATGGCAGATGTAATTCCTACCTTATTAATAGCTATATTGCATATAAATGGATTAAACATTCCAATTAAAGTCAGAGATTAAGAGAAAGGATTAAAAATATTCAACATATCTGCTCTTAACAAGATAAATATTTTAGATTCAAAGATGTATATAGGTTGAAAGCAAAATTATTAAAAATATATACCACACAAGCAATCATTAAAACAGAACCAGAATGTCTATATGAAACTAATAGACTATAAGACAAAATTTGTTATTAGAGAGACAAAAATGTTAATGATAAATATGTGAACCCATCAAGAAGATATAACAGTTATAAATATGTATACAACAAATAACAAGCCTTAAAATACATAAAGCAAAAACTGACAGAACTAAAGGAGTTATAGACAATTAAGCAATAATACTCAAGACCCCAATACCCCACTTTCAGTAATTTATAAAACAATTATAGAGATTATTAACAAGGAACAGAAGTAAGAACAATACTATATATCTAGTAAGCATGACAATAAATACAGAACATTCCACCATCAACAACAGAGTACCCATTCTTCTGAAGTAAACATGAAACATTCCCCATGGATAAACCATATGTAAGACCAAAAGACAGGCCCCAATATATTTTAAAAGATTAAAATCAAACAGAGCACCTTTTACACACAAAATAGAACAAAATTATAAATACATAAAAAATATAATTTGAAAAATGTATGCACTCATAAAATTATACAACATTTTTCTAAATAAGCAATTAGTTCAAGAAACTACAAAAAAAATTGGAAAATACTTTGAGATGAATTAAAATTGAAACACAACATAACACAATTTAAAAAAAAAGTCTCAAGTCAATAACCAAACCTCTCACCTTCTATGAAACTAAAAGTAAAGTAGAGCAAACTAAACCTAAAGCAAGAAGGAGGAATGAAATAAGGTTAGAATGGAAATAAATAAAATACAAAATATAAAAACAGAAAATCAACAGAACCAAAAGTTGATTCTTTGAAACATTAATGAAAATGACAATCTTTTAGCTAGATTGATCAAGAAAAAAGGCTAGAAGGCTCAAATTTCTAAAATCAGAATGAAAGAGGAGATGTTACTATTAACCTTAGAGAATTCAAAACAAAACAGATAGCTTGATTGAAATAGACACCTGGAAACCAAGAACTACAGAAAATAACACTAAAAAGAATAGAAAACCTGAATAGATTTATAACAAGTCAAGTCACTGAATTAGTAACAACAACAACAAAGATCTTATAAACAAAAGTCAAGCACAGAATGGCTTTACGGATGGATTCTACCAGATATTTAAAGAAGAATTGGCATCAGTCTTTCATAAACCCTCCCTCAAAATAGAAAGAGCACTTCTCCCTTCATTCTATGAGGCTAGTATTATTTTGATACCAAAGCAGACAAATAAATGGAAAAAAAAAAAAACACATACCTTCTGAATACTAATAAAAATCCTAAGCAAAATACTTACAATCCAAATCTAGCAACTAATGTGAAAAATTATATACCATGACCAAGTGAGATCTTTCCCAGAAATGAAATGTAAATGTAAAGTTAGTTTGACAAGTGGGACCTCATCAAATTGGAAAGCTTTTGCAAAGCAAAATAAACCATAAAAAGAATAGGGAGACAACCCACAGAATGGGAAAAACTATTTGTTAACTGCATGTTTAACAAAGGATCTACAGGGAGCTCAAATGTGCCAAATGGAAAAAAAACAAACAGTCCCATACAAAGGGGACATCTGTTGTTTTTTGAGTTATTGATGATGCCATCCTGACTGGAGTTGGGTGGTATCTCATTGTGGTTTTAATTTGCATTTTTCTGATGAGTACTGAGACTGAGCATTTTTTCATGTATCTGTTGGCTGCTCGTATGTCTTCTTGTGAGAAGTATCTATTCATATCTTTTGCCTACTCTGTAATAGGGCTATTTTTTTTTTCTTTTTGGCACATCTGAATCTCTTATAAATCCTAAATGTTAGACCTTTGTCAGATATACTGTTGGCAAATATTTTTTCCCATTCTGGGGACTGTCTCCCCACTCTTATGATGGTTTATTTTGCTTTGCAGAAGCTTTTCAGTTTGATGAGGTCACCACTGTCTATCTCATCTCTTTGGCATGAGCATCTGGGTTTTTTGTCAGGAATTGGTTGCCAGTTCCAATTTCCATAAGGGTGTCTCCTGAATTTTCTAATAACTCAAAACACAGCAGATGCTGGAGAGGATGTGGGGAAAAGGAAACATTTCTAAACTGCTGGTGGGAGTGTAAACTAGTACAAACTCTATGGAAAACTGTGGCAATTCCTAAAAGATCTGAAAATTGATCTTCCACATGACCCAGCAATCCTCCTTCTGGGAAGGATACCCAGAGGGATTCAAATTACTCTATGAAAAAGATACCTGTACATGCATATTTATTGCAACATTATTCACCATAGCAATTACACAGAACCAACTATGCTGCCCATCGAAAGTGGACTAGGTTAAAAAAATGTGGTACATGGACGTGATGGAATACTATGCAGCCATAAAGAAGAACTTTGCAGTAACTTGGATGGTCTTAGAGGCTTTAGTACTGAGTGATCTATCACAGAAGCAATGAATGGAGTGCCACATGTTCTCACCCACAAGTGGACTCTGAGCAATTATCATAATACTATAAAAAAGGGATTGACAGTAGTAGAAAACTGTCAGGAAGGCAGGAGGCACACTTCATCAATTAGGGTACCTGATCTCAAACCAGGTGAACTGGAGACCAAAGTAAGGCCCAGACTTTATCTGTACAATGACCATTTGCATACCCAACTCTGAATTGTACCCATCTTTAAAACAAAATGACAAAAGACATGAATATACTTCTCAAAAGAAGACGTATGAGCAGCCAACAGACACATGTAAAAGTGCTCAGTTTCACTAATCATCAGAGAAATGTAAATTAAAATTGAGATACCATCTAACTCCAGTAAGAATGACCATCACTAATAAAACAAAAAACAACAGATACTGGCAAGGATGTGGAGCAGGGAACACTGCTCCACTGCTGGTGGGAATGCAAACTAGTTTATCCTCTGTGGAAAACTGTGGCGATTCCTAAAAGAACTAGATATTGACCTCCCATAAGAACCAGCAATCCCCCTTCTGGGAATGTACTCAGAGGAACTTAAATCACTCTACAAAAAAGATACTTGCACATGCATGTTTATTGCAGCACTATTTGCAATAGCATAAACATGGAATCAACCATGCTGCCCATTGAAACTGGACTGGATAAAAAAAAAAAGTGGTACATATATATGAAGAAATAGTACGCAGCCATAAAGAAGGACAAAATTATGGACTTTGCAGCACCTTGGATGGATTTAGAGTCTATAATAGTCAGTGATTTATCACAGAAACACAGAACTGAGTGCCACATGTTCTCACACATAAGTGGACCCTGAACATTTACCCTAATACTATAAAAAAGGAATTGGCAGTAGCCAGGAACTGCCAGGGAAGTGTGTATGTGGGGGCATGTAATATCAATAAGCATACCTTATCTCAAATCAGGCAAGGTGGAACGCAAAGGGAGGTCCAAACTGTACCTGTAAGATGATCACTTCTATACCTACTCCTGAATTGTACCCCAAGTCTTTAAAATAAAAAATAATTTAAAAGGTAGTCTAAAAATTAATTAATGTAATGAAACATACAAATAGAATAATAAACAAAAATAGCATCATCATTTCAATAGACACTTAAAAACATTTGACAAAATCCAACTAACTTCATAATAAAAAAACATTTTTCATACTAGGATAGAATACTTTCTCAACTTCATAGCATCTATGAGAAGTTCACAAGTAACATCATACTTAATGGTGAAAGACTGAAAGCTTTCCCCTTAAAGTCAGAGATAAGAAAATTACATACACTCTTACCACATCTGCTCAATATTGTACTGGAGGTTCTTGACTGGAAATTAGATAGATAGATAAATAAATAGCAATTAGATTGGGAGGGAGGGAATAGAACTATTTTTGTTTGCAGATGGAATAATGTTGTATGTAAAAAAAGTACTAATAAGCACAGACACAAAAAGTATTAGCACTGAAAAATGAATTCACCAAAGTTTTCAAGGAAAAAGGTCAATATACAAAAATTAATTGTGTATCTATACACTAGTAATGAATGGTCCAAAAAAGAAAACTAAGAACATTTAATTTGTCATAGCATTGAAAATAATAAAATACTTGAGAGTAAAGTTAACAAGAGAAATGAAAGACTTGTATACTAAAAACTACAAAATATAAAAGAAATCAATACCTAAATATATGAAAAGACATCTCATGTTTATTTATTAAAATTCTTAATATTGTTAAGATAGGCATACTTTGCAAATTGATCTACATAATCAACACAAACCTTATCGAAGCACAAGGCTTTTTGTTTGCAGAAACTGACAAGTTGATTCTAATATTATATGGAAATTCAATGGAACAAGAATAGTCAAAACAATTCTTTAAAAAGAATAGTAAACCAGCCAAGCTCAGTGGCTCAGCCTGTAATCCCGCGCCTTGGGAGGCTGAGGTGAGTGGATTGCCTGAGCCCGCGGGTTCGAGACCCGCCTGGGCAACTTGGCGAGACCTCATCTCCACAATAAATCAAAAAATTAGCCGGGCGTGGTAGCGCGCGCCTGTAGTTCCAGCTACTTGGAAGGCTGAGACGGAAGGATTGCCGGAGCCCAGCAGGTCGAGGCTGCAGTGGCCGGGAGCGGCCACTGCACTCCAGTCTAGGTGACAAAGTGAGACTCCAACTCAGAAAAAAAAAAAAGAAGCCATACATCTGTTTGCTGGAGAGCTGAGGCTGTTGGGGTGTGCACTTTTATTTCTTATTATTAAAAGAATTTTAAAGTTAAAAGATAAATTCTCTTTTGAGCCCACTGATTCTAAATAAGTTTTCAA
>CAUYQG010220594.1:0-21029 GCA_963574415.1 Tarsius wallacei
TTGCCCAGGTGGGTCTCGAACCCGCGGGCTCAGGCAATCCACTCACCTCAGCCTCCCAAAGGCGCGGGATTACAGGCTGAGCCACCGAGCCCGGCTTCTTCTATCCTTTTCAATACTCCCCCTTTCATTCTTCTATCTCCACTTACCTGAGGAGAAGGTACTGTGCTCCTTAGTGTAGTATAAGAAAACCAGTTGAAATGAGTTGATATTTAGAAGACTTATCAACATAGTAGGGGAAAAAGGTTTCTATTTTAATTATAATAGACCAAAAGTAAACAAATGACTAAATTGTGTTTGACATTTGCAGTCTGAGGAGGGCTTTACTTTTTCCTAGTAACATTAAAACAAAAAGATTTGAAACATTCAAAGACTTGAAAAAAATTAGCTGATTTGATGGGTTATAGGACAGGTTTGGGATTATGGATGGTGATGGAAACTTGCAATTGAAAAATCAGCCAGAGAGATTAAAGTCTGGAAAATGCCTATGGAACCTACTCAATTCCGCAAAGAAAATTCTGTATCAGAACAGACCACTTGACCATATGCATTATAGCTCTGCCTGCCCATGGCTTGAACTTTTATTAGGTTATTCCATCTGGCT
This sequence comes from Tarsius wallacei, assembly GCA_963574415.1. Taxonomy (NCBI): domain Eukaryota; kingdom Metazoa; phylum Chordata; class Mammalia; order Primates; family Tarsiidae; genus Tarsius; species Tarsius wallacei. The sequence goes on from CAUYQG010220594.1 coordinate 602, forward strand.
CCTGGTCACAATTAGAAATTATTGTTTGTGAGACATTTCTGCAGTCTGAGGTTTCAGTTCACAGAGAATTTTTATATTTCCATTTATCTTTATTGGGCTGCTTGTAAAGAGAGTGAAGCTTTTTAACCAAACACTGTCTCTAAATCCATATGGAAAGAAGATAATGGGTAAGCGATTAAGATGTTAAAATGGATAAGATGCAGGATCCATTCATGGTCAGAAGGAGGACATCAGGTGGTGTACTGAGCCATTTGGCTGCTTGTCTGGGCTACTGAAGGACTGACTGTGGCATTTGTGTGTGTGTGTGTGAGAGAGTGTGTGTGTATTTGTGCACATGCGTGCACCTTATCCACCTGAGGTAAAACTGATTGAGGCTATTGTTTCTTATCATTCCTCTTTTTTTTGTTTGTGTTTGTTCTCACTGTTTTGCCCTCCCAGCCCAGTACTCCTTCACCCTCTGCCTCTCCTCTCTAATCTTTCTTTTCAAAGTCTGCCTCAGGGTTCTGTTGCATACCAAGGGTAATTGATCATTAACTGCTTAGAGTGGTGTTTCTGGGGGTAAAGGAGGCCTTTGCTATTTCAAGTTTTTGCTTCAAAGAAAGTCTTGGACTAGAAAGGAAGGAAATGTTGACCAGGATATCATGGCAAGGGTCCAGTGCTTGGAAAAGTCACTTAACCCAAAGACCTGATAACGTTTTACCCAGAGAAGAATTTGTGAAAAAGAAACATGAGAGCTGTCCTTAAAAAGCAGTATCAGAGACCAAGGGGGTGACTGGTGTTGGTGTACTGCAAAGAATAGAAGTAAGGCACCCAGGATGTAAACCCTAAGTGGAGAGATTTCATTTCAGCTCAGGAGGGGGAAGGGGCCCCCAAAAAGTGAGAGAGTGAACCCTGACATCCTGGAGTGACTTTGGAGGGCATTCTTGCCATAAGCAGGAAGTAGGGAGGGATGCTGAGGCCCTTCTAGCTCTAAGTACGGTGATTCAACCATACTCCTGATTCCGGTTCTTGAGGGAGGTCAGCCCAGGGCAAAGTCAACCTGTATTTTCAATGGAAAATGCAGTTTTCATTCTGCTCTTTTGTGTTGTGAAAGCAGTATCAGGCTTTTAAGAAAGTTTAGGCTGTGCCCTTTTTCCTGCCAAATGCTATTTTTTGCTTCTTCCTTGGTGCTTTGTTCTGTGCTTTTCAAGTGGTGCTTGGGTAGCTTGAATTTGCTAATTTAGACATTCACAATTTCCTGGAGACTGAATAAATTCCTACTTTGCAGTTCTTGAGTGCAAGGTCGTTCAGATGACATGAGATACAGTGGAAAATGGCATCATTCCTGTTTTCAATAAGCATCTCTGATTAGTATTCATTTGAGATATTAAGAACACTGAGAGTAAACAACAGGGTTTTATCCCCTCATCTAAATGGGCATTAGCTCAAGGTATGTCCCTTCTGTTTTGTCATGATTCATAAATCACCCACCTATAAAAATCAAAGACTGAGAATATTTGGTTACCTGTGACAATGATAGACTTTCTATCAATGACATTTTCCTTCCTGCCCTGGGCTCTTCATAAGTACTGGAGCCTTTCTCCTTCCACCTTTGACCTGGACTTCCTGTCCCAGCATAAACATTTCCTCTCTTTAATTCTGATGGATGCCTGTAGAAGAGCACTGGAACATTACAAGATTTGGGATTGTTTGCGTTTGTTTGGTTCCCTCTGCAAAGTGGTCTGGCTGAATGTGAATCAATGTTGTCCTTCTGCTTTGTCGAATGAGCTTCGAGTAATGATGTGCAAATGCCAAGTGTGACATGTTTGGGCATAAGGTAGTTTAATTCTAGTCTCATTTGCAGAGATATCTTGGTGTCATTAGAGGCTTCACCTTCAAGAAGCCAGCTGACATAAAGAGAAAACCAGTCACTGCTCGGCAAGGACATGAATACACACTAATAAAATAACTAGAGCACTTACTTAGGTAGAGGTTCCAAGTTGGAGCATTTAAGAACGAAGCAAAATCTTTGTGGTCTTTTTTCTTTTTCTTAAATGACAGTTGTAAGTCTGTCCCTCAATTTACAACATTTGATGTAGGGAATTTAGAAGGTTGTGTCAATAAAGCAGACCATTTCAAAGAGTCTGGAGACTGGGAGCTTGGGCTGAAGTTCAGCCTATAAATACTTTGTTAACATTCCGATTATGGAGTCTGATGAGTGGAAGGTCAATGAGTTGATCCCTCAGTGACCTGATGGCATTAAGTGCCATTACTTACGAATGAAGAATCTTCCCTTGTCCTCAGATATCTGGCACTGGAAATAAATCCTGATGAGATTATTTGTGTGAATCACTTTTTATTGTGATAAAATATAACATAAAAGTTAGCATTTTAACCATTTTTAACTGTACAGTTCAGTGTCATTAAGTACATTCACATTGTTCTGCAACCTTCACCACTATCTATCTCCAGAACTTTTTCATCATCCCAAACAGATACCCTGTACTCATTAAACAATAACTCCCATTCCTTCATCCCTGCAGCTCAAGGTAACCACTATTCTACTTTCTGTCTCTATGAATCTATTCTAGGTATCTCATATACTTACGAGATCGTGGGTGCTCCCCTTGAATCCCCATGACATCACTCCCTAGAGATGCCTACTGCTGGTAGTGTGGTACATCCTTCCAGCTTCCTTTCTATGCATTTCTGTGCTAACATACCTCCTTACACATATTTCTTTAAAAAAATCAATAGAGGCTGGTTGCAGTGGCTCACACCTATAATCCCAGCACTTTGGGAGGCCAAGGTGAGAGGAATGCCTGAGCCCAGGAGTTTGAGACCAGCCCCGGGCAACGTGATGAGAGCCCATCTCCACTGTAAATACACAAATTAACCAGGCATGGTGGCACATGCCTGGCATTCAGCTACTTGGAAGACTGAGGCAGAAGAATAGCCTGAGCCCAGCAGGTCGAGGCTGAAGCCAGGATTGTGCCACTGCACTCCAGCCTGGGCAAGAGAGGGAGACTGACTCAAAAAAAAAAAAAAAAAAAAATCAATAAGTATACACCATTTTAAGTGCTCTACAATTTGCTCTTTTTATGTAGCATGTCTCAGAAATTATTTAGGTTTAATTCTTTCTTTTACTGGCTTCATAGTATTTCATAATAGCATAATTTATTTAAATTGCTCTCCAATTGATGGGCATTTATGTTGCCTCCAGCTTTGTGCTATCATCCATGACAAATAGCTATAAACAAGTTTTAACGTCCTCCTCTGTGCACGCGAGCAAGTACTTTTTAAAACATGATTCCTGAAAGTGGGATTGCTCAGCCAAAAGGCATGTGCACTTAAAATTTTCATGGGCGCTGCCAAATTGTTTTTCAAAAAGGCATCACTAAGTTACACATTCCCTAAATGAATGATAATGTTGCATTTCCTGGCATCCACTCCACCATTTGATATTATTAGTCTTTTAAACTTCTGCCAATCTGACAAGAAAATCTTAAAACTTGCTGTTCACATTTATCTGGCATTCTAAGAGAAGACTATAATGAGGGAATAGGAAAGAGCGAGGGAGCAGGAAGGGAAAAGGGAAGGGAAGGAGAGAATAATTGTTCTGGAGGTATTGGTGCCTTCTGAGGCATGTGCAGGGGCTGAATTTAGGCCATTATGAACAGATATTCCTGAAAGCATCTGTCAGCGCACTTCTGCTGCATCCACAAGCCATGTGGTCTCTTGCTGCATGGTCAGATAGTGACCCAAGGCTATTTGTACCCCCAGGAGTTGGTGTTCACAGGAGAGGCCAACTGAGGCTTGATCTCAGAGCAGCAATGCTTTAAGCTGTCCTGAGTCTTATTGCAAATCTACTTTCCCTCCTCACTGAAGATTTCCTCACTCCTCTGGGGTTAGGTGCTCATGATTCCTGATGATAAATAATATTAGAATTGGAGACCAAAGCATGCTCAGATTGGGCCCCTACTAGGCTGCAGTCAGTTTGCCCAGACCAACTGCTTTAACCATGGAAGACTGACCCTCATTTCTAGAAAGTCACATTTGGGTTGGTCTTGAATATAGTTGTGCTTGTAATTTGGAGAAGTGGGTGGCCATAGAATTCTGAAGTAAGGCCCAAAAGCACAGCCCCTCCCTGAGATGTCAGGGTCACTGTGGGTGCTCCATGTTCTTTTGGACGGAGTTGCTCACAGAGGGAAGGTGAGGGGACACAGCAGTGACATTTTTCTATGTGCCTGTTCAACTGATTCTACTTCCAAAATAATTCTTAGTTGTGCCCATGCTTTACCTCTACTATCATAGCCCCACTCCTGGCCACCACCATCTCTCTCCCGAATGATGACAGTAGCTTTTGAGTCCATCTCCCTTGTTCCTATAATCCCTTCTCTCCAGCTCACCAGTTCCACACAGCAGCAAGAGCTATGTTAAGTTGAACCATCAGATCACATCACCCTAAGATTACAATCCTGGCGCTTTCTACTTCTTGCAGGATAAAGTTCAGAATCTTTAATATGACCTAAATCTTGATCCCACATGACCTTGGTCTTGCACCTGCCTATGTCTCACCCTCAACCACTCTCTTCTTCACTCCTACTGATTTTTTCACCATTCCTGGAACCTCAGTGGTCAGCCTCATGGCTTCATCTACAGTGGTCTCTCTGCCTAGAGCTCTCTTTTGCCAACTCTTTATCTGCCCTATTGCTCACCTTCAAGTCAACTTAACTGTCACTTCCTCAGAGTGATTTTTCTGAGGTCCCACTGGTCCGACTGTTTTCTTTCAAAGCACTTGTAACAATGGGGCTAAGTGTTTGTGTGATGATTGTCACTGATTGTCCATAATTGCTAATAATGTCTCTCTTCTTCTAAAGTATGAGATTAATGACCATGTTTGTCACTGTTGCCTCCTGCCTGGCACCTAGTAGGCACTCAATAAATATTTGTTGGATGAATCAAGGAAAGCCAGACATTTCCAATTTAGAGCACTGTAACGCTCCTTTAAAAAATGAGATGAAAGTGAAATCCAACTTTACCTGTCCAATGGCCATTTGTATCCCTAAACCTGAATTGTACCCTATATCTTTAAAATAATAAAAAAAAAAGAACATGAGAACACAGCTTCCCCACCAAAAAATAAGATGACTAAGGTCTAAAAAGGTTAAAACACTTACAAATATTGAGCAATCACCATGTGCCAACCATGGTTTTTGGCACTATGCTTCAGGTGCAGAACGGTGTCTGCCACTAGCTTGATTTTATTATTATCTTTATCCCCATTTTACAGATGGGAACATCAGAACACAGAGAAAGATTTACTTGCACCAGAATTAGGGTTGGTCTCTGACAACTTTGTAAGAAAGGGAAAGCCAGTTACATCCTGAGCTTGTTTGTCTTCCTTTAAGGACTGGTAGGAGATTGGCTAAATAATCTCAAATTAGCTAAATAATTAATGACTTAATTATTCTACAGGGGTCCTATGCATTGAAAAGGAGAATTCCTAGGGCAAACTGCTTCCCTGTGTAGAAACCCCAGAGTCTGTAGCAGGCTGGGAACAAATTTACTGTGTGACTTCACCCTTCCTGATATCACATCAGAGAGGGGTCAGTCCCCAACTGTCCTAGGTGAAGATGTCTGGCTTTGCTTGTGGCTATATTTGTCTCAATCTCTGCCTAAATGAAAGTGTCTCTTACAGGGAAATTGTCTGAATTGCTTCATGGAGATGGATGAAAGGCCTTAGGACTTTTGTTTTTCTCTCTTGGACTCCAGAAGGCATTCGGGAATCACACTCCCTGTCTCAAAATAGAGATGGAAACCTACTTTAATTCATTGAATTTACTTACTTGTATCCCAGATTTTCCACACAGAGAGTCAGCCAGAACCTATACTTGATATCTTTGAGGCAGTGTAGGATCATGCAAAGAGCAGCTGAAGTGAGATGGACTTGAGTTGGACTGGCCTCGAATATAGTTGCCCTTGAACCCCAGCTTTGCTGTATATTAATTGTGTTTTGAGCTTTCCTCTGAAATTTTCCTTCTGTAAAATAGAGATGATGAGTCCTACTCTGTATCATGACTGGGGAGGCTTAGAATAATACCTAAAGCACCCAACAGAGAGCCTGGCATTTCTCAAGTAAACATCGAGTGGTAGCTATAATTTCCAAACTTAAAGGAATTTACAAAGACAAATTTTGGGGTCAGCAAATCTCCTAAACTCCTCTCTTATTAAATGTATTAGCTTTTCAAAATTTTCAGAAGCATTGTTGTGTATATGATATATGTACTTTATTTCTATTTCCTCTTAATTCATCCTGCATTATAACATTATGAAAAATATATGATTCATCTGATAGTCACATTAATTCTTGGAGAATGATTTTTAAAAATAAGATGTATCTTTCAATTATTTTTATATTTTAAAATCTTTACCTGTTTTGTATTTTCTCTCTTTAGCTACCTATAAAACTGTAAAGAATTTATTGACAGTCATTTTCTGGGACCACAATCAGGACACACCTCTGAAAGCATGAAAGTTGCCTCTTACACCTATAATGAAGTGGAATGATCTTTCTTTCTAACATTAAGGTTTTCAAGTAATATATGTACAATGAATGCAAACAGCAAAGCTAAATAAATATTATACAGTTTAAAAAATCTCAGTGTTTTTGAGATTTTGTTTATCCTCAGGTCAAAATTGATTGAAAGCTGTGTATAAAGGGAAAAGCTAATATGGTTCAATAAGATAGCAGCCTGCAGAGGGATTGGTTTGACACCTAGCTATGTTATTTATCCTTGTATTCTCTGAACCTGGCATGTAGTAGTTACTAAATAATTGTTGATTGCGTGAATAAGTAGGAATCGTTTTCACATCTCCCAGCCACGTTGACCTGTGAGGTTACAATAATTCTCAAGTCCTTTGCTAAACTTTCAATTCATTCCACAAACTATTATCCAGTGCCTACTATATGCCAAGTACTAAACTTGGGGATAAACTGATGAGCAAAACCAGATGTAATTCTTCCTGGCGCTCTTGGAGCTTCCATTCTTAGGAGGACAAGATGTCACCTTGATAAGAATAAAATCACAGCTGTTAAGATACTGGTGCAATCCAAGAAAGAGACAAGCCAGAGTGGTGGAGGGTAAAGGTAAGTGTTAGTTAATGGCATATGAGGAGTCTAGAGAGGTGACCGAGGGAAAAGCCAAGCAAGGCCATTGTATAGACAATATGTACCCCTCAAATTCATACCTTGAAACCCTTGCCCCCCATTGTGCCTGTATATGGAGATAAGGCATTTAGGGAGATAACTAGATAACTAAGGTTAGATGAAGTCACAAGGCATAATCTAGAAGGACCAGTGTTCTCACAATAAGAGAGACAACTGGGATGCATGCACAGAGGAAAGGCCACTTGAGGACATGGTGAGAAGAGGTTCGTCTGCAAGCCAAGAAGAGAGCTGTCATCAGACACCAACCCTGCTGGCACCTTCATCCTGGACTTCCAGCCTCCATAATTGTGAGACAGTAAATTTCTGTTGTTTAACCCATCCAGTGTGTGGGGTTTTGTTATGGCAGCCTGAGCAGTCGAATATAGCCATATAAGCATCTTAAAGAATCTGGCTGTTACTCCAAGAGCAATGGAAGACTGTGAAAGTTTTTAAGTGGGGTTTGCATAATCAGTTTTGTGTTTTGAAAAGATTACTCTTGCTGCAGTGTGGAAAACCAAATGGGAGGGAAGGGGAGATGTGTGTCCCTTTGGGGAGTAAAATCCCAGGAATACCAGTTTAGAGTCTAATTCTTTTTCCATTATGCTGTTCAGAGTTTCATCCAGGGTGGATCCTAAGAAGAATGATCAAAAATGATCATAAAGCCCCATTGTTTGGTTACCAATAATGGCTGTTACAGTTTATGAAAATCTCTTCCTTGACTTCTCTGAAATCAAACCGACCAGACATGTCCTGCAGGAAGACATGGGACGTTATGCTGTGCTCTTGGTTGGCCTGGCTGCTTTCCCTATCCCTTTATGGTTATTTTTGTTGTAATTCACAGGCCAATGAGAGAAGAGGAGGAAAGTAAGTGGATTTCAAAGCAGAATGCTGCAAGATGCCTTTCCTGTTCAGCCCTCTTACCCTCTTCCAAATTATCTCAGTGTTTGTTTCATCCCAAACCCACATTTCTAGGACCCTAAAAGCAGCTTTGATGGAAGTAGTTCCCTAGAATATTTGGGAAACTTTGAAATCATTACGCAAAATAAACAGTATAATGATAAAGTTTAAGGGGGTAGTTTTAAATGGCAACCACTTTTCTATCTCCCTTCCTCCCTCCCTCCCTCCCTCCCTTCCTTTCCTCAAGATTTTACAGATAAGCATTTTGGGCTGGACTCAACTGCATGGCTCTGTTGATCTGGACATGGGTTTGGCTAGCCTTGACTGGGTGCAAGTCATGTGTCTGCAGTCAGCAGCTGAGTCACCTCAGGGGCTGGCTCACCATCAGCTGGTTGACTTGGTTCTGCTTCATATGGGCTTGCTCATCTTCTGGCAGGGTAACCTGGGAGAGAAGGTGAGCCCCAGTGAGCAAGCATTTTTCAAGCTTCTCTTTCTTAGGGTGTACTTGCTAATTTGGCCCAAGCAAACCACAAGGGCAGCCAGAATGAAGGGTTGGAGAAATAGACTCCACCTCTAGTTAGGAACTGCTGCAAGATCACATTGTAGAGAGATGAGAAAACCGGGAGGGAAATCATTTGTGGCCAGTTTTATAGTTTACCTCACTTTCCAGCTTCAGTTATTCTCTTTACAATGTTTACAAATTTTGCCAGATTCACATATGGTCCTTATTAGTTTTTAAAAAAAATCACTTTTAACTTACCTCCCTCATTTTAGCCTCATCCTAAGCAATATTATCTGCAAATCACAGACTTAATGTGTTAGTTATTGTTATGGGTTGAGTTGTGTTCCTCCAAGATTCATATGGTAAAGTCCTAACTCCCAGTGCTACAGAATTTGTCCTTATTTAGAAGCAGGGTTATTGTAGATGTCCTTAAGATGAAGTCACACTAAGCAGGGTGGGCCCTTGATCCAATATAACTGGAGTCCTTACGAGAAGACAGTCACCTGAAGACAGACCCGCAGGAGTAACACCATGTAATGACAAAGGCAAAGGCTGGAAGTACGCAGCTGCAAATCAAGAAATGCCGGGGATTTCTGGCAGACATCAAAAGCTGGGAAAAGGCAAGAAAAGAGTCTCTTCAGGTTTCAGAGGGAGCACAGCCCTGCTTACACCTGGATTTCAAATTTCTACCATTCAGAACTATGAGACAATACATTTGTTCATTTAACCCACCCACCAGCTTATGGTACTTTGTTTTGACAGCCCTAGGAAATGAATATAGTTATTTTTGAAGATAAGGTATTAATTTAAACTGCATAAAATTTTAAAAGTCAAAAATAGTCAAATAACAACAATATCACATTAAAATAAATACTTGGACATTAAGAAAGTTTACAGGCTACTTAAATTTATTTTATATACTATCACTGGCACATCATGATACTTTCAAAGACATTGATTTAAGATGTTCTGTTAAAAAAAGAGGCATTTAAGTGTCCTGGGAAAGTCAGGCTATAGTTACTGTACCTTCCATACAATATTGTCTTTCCCAGTTTTATATTCTTGAGGAAGCATTAGAATAAAAATCTTTATAGTTAATCTGCAAATGCTTGAAGCCTGAATAAAATGTTTTTAAGTACCAAACCTAATTTTTTAAAAAACAACAACATAAATTAGTCTCTGACCTTGGGATATTAGAAAATCAAGGAGTGGATTTTCCAGAGTAAACAAAATGTGTCATTTGGCTTCTAAATAAGATAAGGGGATTGAATCAAGTTTCCTTCATCAAGATAGTTCAAATTAACTTGTAACCACTTTGATATAATTAAATTCCAGTACTTTTGTATGGAAATAATAAAAAGAAAGTAATGAAATCTAAAATTTCTGAATCTTGCAAATACTAGCTAATCAAGAGACTTTGTCTGTCATGATTATTTTGAGCAACTGATCATTTCCATCAATCAATGCAGCAACCCTGATAAGCCAATCATTTTTTAATCGATGTTGAGCCACTGAAAAGTTGCCATAGATACCAAATTCTACAGCCATCACAACAGAAGGTAAGGTTAGAATTGGAAGTGACAGGTGTATTCATCACATAGTTAACAAGCCTTTGAAGGGAAAGAGAGAGTTTGTCAGAGTCCTTAGGCTGGGTATAAAAGATTGCAAAGAACACTCAAACAATTCCCAAAGAGCACTTCAAAAGCAGGGGGGAAGAATCCGTTTTTCATTAGAAATGCAGGAAGATGTTTGCCTGAAATTTAAGCTCTAAGTAACAAGTTCCTTGAAGTCTTGCTTGACTGTCATTTACCAGGGTCACCAGCAAATTATCTTAAGAGTAGAGAGTTTCCTTTTTTATTTTTTTCCCTTTCCTTCCTGCATTTGAAGTAATAAGGATAGTTGAGAGCATGAGACGATGATTATGGTAAAATGCAGTCCTGATTGCACTGTTTATAAATGTGGAAATTTGAATATATGTGTATATTTACCAGTTGTTAATTCAGAATAAAAAAGAACCAAGAAATGTATTTTGAGAGTCAATGTACATAAGCCAGTATATATTACTAGTAAAAATAATGAATGATCAGAGCTTTGGGGAAGAAGTAAAAAAAAATAAAAAACTCACTTCAGGTGAAAAAAATATATATTTCAAAAGTATAGCACAAAATTTCCAGTCCTTTGGGGTGATTGAGGCAAACCAATCACCTCTCCATTACACATGTCAGCAAGTGGACTGTATGGAAACACAGGGACATCTTCAGGTCCCTGGGAAGAGCACTGGAGAAGGAGTCAAAACGGAGTTCTGACCCTGGCTGTGCCATTTACTCCATGTAGACACAGATTTCTTCAGGATTGTGCAAACTAGGAGGGAAGGAAGATCTACCTCGATTGCTAAAAGTTTCATCTCACTTTCACATTCTTTGACTCTGGGATTATTTGTATCTATACTACACAGCCAGCTGTGGCGTATGGGGACCTGTGTCTGACTTGTACATCCTGTCTAATCATCCGCTCTCATTGCCATCCTAATGTGTGTCCCAGGGAGCCCTGTGCACTATTTTGGTTTCAAGTTCCTGAAATGCTCCCTGAGGTCTGGGAGCCATAAAAACAAGCCTGTTGAAACATAAGTAAAGGACAGCAGGTTTGAGTAAGTTCCTGAAGAGTGTGCAGTAAGCCAAGAATGGGAGCTCTGTGGGTGTGGAACCAAAGCAGGAAGAGGCTCTGTTCATCTCGTAGAGAAGGTGGCTTCCTTGGTTTGCTCTCTCTGGGAAAGAGAATCTCAATTTCCATGCTCACATATCCAAGCATTTTATTTCTCTCCTGTGCAGTACCAGGAGGGGGCACTTTATCGTAACAACCAAAAGGTCAATGGAGAAGACCCAAATCCACATCATGGAACTAACAGCTTACCAAGCAGTTAATTGATCTATCTATCTATCTATATATGTGTGTATATAAATACATATGCACATAAAACACATATAAGTTAATAACGCAATATGGGTCATGTATTAAGTACCTTTAATTTCCCTTTTTTTTTCCCTCTTTCTCAGGTCATGGCTGTAATCCTAGTTGGTCTGTGGTGACTTCTTCTTGTGTGCTTGTGTGTAGTTATAAAATTTCCAACATTTCAGTCCTCTCCTGTCCTCAACATAGTCAATGATTTAATGCCTTGCAAACGTATGAATGCCTTGCATACCTGCATTTCTGAGCTACATGAATGGAATTTTATTATAGATTTCATTCTGTTCCTTGTACTTTTTATTCACCAAGCACAATCTAGATCTATCCTATTGCTATATGCCTTCATCTCTTAATTTGATGTCCATCAGCAAAATATTCCTTGAGGGCATACTATGTGCTGGGATCTGTTCTTAGCTGGAAGATACAGTGATAAACTCTGAGAACAAGATCTTCACTTTCTTGAAACATACATTTACTGGGAAGAAATAGAAAATAAACAAGTTAACACACAAATAAATGGGGTTTTTTTGGAGGGAATGATCAGTGCTGTATAAAGAATAAAAGGTGAGAAAGTGGTGGTGCCTGGAGGTCTACTGTAGATGTGGGGGTCAGTCAAGATTGTTCTAAGATGGTCAGATTTTCATTGTGACCTGGGGGAAGAACATTCAGAGCAGAGGGTACAGCAGTGTGGTGTTTACAAAAGACTTATGTGCTCAGAAGCAAAATTATGTAACCCACTGAGTAATTAGTGAACCCCTTAGGCAGGAGTGGCTAAGGAAACTCTGATGCATTTTTAGCTTCTTCAGTCCTTTGCCTTCTTTTCTGTGCCTGATCCAAGGGGTGGGTATGAGTGGACAGAGAGCATCAGCCATGAGACAGAGTCACAGAACTCCCAAATGCTCTTCCTTGCCAACAGTGAATGCTCCCTCCCTCTCTCCTTCCTTCCCTCCCTCCTTCCTTTCCTCCCTCTATCCTTTCCTCCTTCTCTCCCTCCCTCCCTTCCTTCCTTCCTATTCTCCCTTACCCCAGCAACTATTTACTGAGTATCTATGATGTGCTGGGAATATTGCTAAGAGAGCACGCTGGTAAGCACAGTCCTTACCCTCACAGAGCTTATGCTCCAAGCATCTTCTTTTTTGTGTGACATTTGAAGATGTCCTATTTCCTCCCTAGTCTCTCCAGAAGTTTAATAGTAATGGGAGGAATAACAGACTCCCCTCTTCTCCCTGTTTTCCAACAGAGAAACTCCTCCCCACCACTGCCTTCTCTTTTCCTGGTCATTGTTCAGTGTTTGTCATCTGTCTGTCAAAGGCTATTTGGAAGGATTCTATTTATTTATTTATTTTGCTAAAGCAGTCAGAAATAAATCGATAAAATTCTATTCACTAAAAAACCAAATTAAAATTCCAACTGTGTTTCACATCATTAAGATATGCTAATCATGATTCCAGTAAACAAAAGTGTACGTTGGAAGAAATATGTTTGTGTTTCATCAGCACAGAGGACAGTACCTGATGAATACAAGCAGCGCACTCTCTAATGATGGACTGGGTCAAATGTTCATTTGTAAGAGTGCTGTTGGAAGGCTGTGTTCCTTTACCATAAACACAGGGGTCCTGTGGAGTTGAGTCTCTGGTCTCTAGCCCTGACCACAAACTACTGGTTAACCCAGAGTATACTTGAGTTGTCTGCACTTATCAGTTGTACTCTCAAATGTAGCCAACACCTAACAGTGTCCATCTAACTTTCTCCCTCAAGACCATTCTCTCAGCCATGGTTCTTGTCCATAATCTCTTCTCTCACATTTGTATTGCCCCAATAATGTCCTTACTGGTCTTTTTCCTCTTTCCTATGTACCTCATCCATGTTACAATCACCTAAAATGAAGTTTCTAAATGCAAATCTGATCACAACCCCCTCTGCCTGCCCTAAACTCAGCAATGGTTCCTTGCTGCCTGTGGAATAAGTCCTGACTCCTGAGGATCTGAGGCCTGCATGGTCTCTCACTCACCTTTCAAGCCCAACTTGCCATGTTCTTCATCTGCAGCTCCCTGGATCTGCCATGCTCCATCCAGCTTCAGCTTTGTCCCTTCACTCATGTTGCTGTTCTGCCTGAATTGCCCTTCCTTTCCTCAGATGTCTGAAAGTTACTTCTCCTTTTCCAGGTTTGTATCAAGAGTTCCCTCTTCCCTGATCACTCTCTTCTTACTCCTGGAGTCATCTCTCTTTTATAATGCATTATCAGAGCATTTTGTAATTATTTGTTTATATGTTTCTCTCACCATCTGGATGCTGATCTCCCTAAAGTTAGGAACTACATTGTATTCATTGGTACCTCTAGGTCTTGGTGCACCAAAGGTGGTCAACAAGTATTTGCACAGATGTGTGTGTCCATAGCTATGATGCTGGGACCAGAAATAAGGGCTGGGAACAGGGTTTCACATACTCATCTCAAGGGAGAAGACTTGAGGTGGGCTCTGGGATGAGGAGCACGGTGATGACTTAGGACAGGCTGGGCTCTGGGTGGTCAGTCGTGTGCATGCGTGTGTGGGGCATGTATGTGTGTGTGTGTGTGTGTGTGTGTGTGTGTGTGTGAGTTTTTGTATGTGTACCCTAGGGTTTGTGCAGGAGAGTTAAGGGAAAGTTAGGTTAAGGTCTCAAATGCCAGACTAACGCATTTTTACTACTCTCTGCAATAGAGAATGCCAAGTGTTATTTGAACTTGGAAATGACATAATACCAAAGGCACTCACTCGGAATTGACAGACTCCAAAAGGCACTTGGGAATACTAATTGGCCCACTGCAGCTGGGTTGATGTGGGAGGGAGTGCTGCCAAGGAGAAGAATTTGAAGATGACTGGCATAGACCAGGAATGAGCTGAGAGATGTATCTACAGTGAGGAAGTGGCAGTAGAAATGGAAGTCAAGCCCCTACAAAGTTTGTCCTGATTTTCAGGCCATATTTCATATTGACTGCTAAATAGTTGACATACCTTGAAATGTTTTATCAGTGGCCTGTGTCCTCGGGCTACTTTAGAGTTCTGCCCGGGTGAATCTGTGACTGCTGGCTCTCCAAAGCAAGTGAGAGCCAGGAGTGGGGAGGACTGAGCTGAAGTTTGCATCGGAGAAGACTGTGACCCACCCGAGGATGAGTGGCTTTTTGTCCTGATTTAAGATGGAGATATGTATTTTTTCTATCGACAAGCAAGAATTTCATGATCATCGGGACTTCTTCACTCCAACTCATGTCTCATTGGACATGAGAACAACATCCACAAGTAGGTTGTACATATAGGTTTAACTGCCCAAATGTGGCTAGTGTAAGCTAATGCCATCCCCACTTGAAGCCCTGATGTCACCTTCCCCTGATTGATTGCTTCTTAGGGCTTTACCTTGGTGACTGTAGAACCTTGATGACGTATTTATATTAAATCTAGACCCCAAAGCAGAATAGTGGCAACCTGATGTCAGAGACTCTTAGAGTCCTCTTTATCTGCGAAATAAAACCAAGTCCTAATTGCTGATGGATAAATTCACCAGAATGAGCAAGAAAAGAGCAAAAATGCTTGGGAGAAGTAACATACTGGCTTACACTTCCACTAAGTGTGAAGGGCAGTGTTGAGCACCTCTCATGGTCTAGCCCCCATCCTCTTTGCCTACCTTGTACTGCTGTGGCACAGCTTTATGCAGCGGGGCCCTGGTAGAACCTTGTCCAGTGACACTGTATATTCTTTGTTTTCTTCTCTGGAGCTTCCCTGACAATGAAGTGTATGTATTGTTTGAAAGTGTGAGCGAGTTATTGTCTGATGGGGAGATCTTTGGCAATGGGGGGCAGGAGTCGATGGGTGAGTACTGTCTTTTTCTGTCCCTTGTGGATAATTCTGAGGGATGTTCTGCATAGGGTAAGCCTCCGTCTCCACAGTGGTGCCCAACTCAAAAATATGCTGTATTTACCTTCTTTTCCAGTTCCATTCTTCAATTCCTTTCTCCTGTTCCTTGGGATTACTTCTGAAAATAAACCACCAGCATGTAAACTTGTGTCTCAGGGTTTTCTTTTTGAGAGGTGGGGAATCATGTCAACCCATTACTAAGAAGGGAGGTGGTTATACTTTCCTGTGAGTGGGTATACTAGAGGTGAAGGGTGGAAAGACAACATCATAATTGAGTCTTATCTAGACCTCCATGCCATGTCATGGGCTCGGCCATGAAGTGAATGTATCTTTATAATGTGTACAAAAGGAACTGAGCAAGGAAATGTGTGTTCCTGCGGTACATATACATGATGAATTATTGCATAGCCATAAAGAAAGATAAAGAATGGACTTTGCAGCAACTTGGATGGATTTAGAGTCTGTAGTACTCAGTGATCTATCACAGAAACAAAGAACTGAGTACCACATGTTCTCACTCATAAGTGGACTCTGAACAATTATCATAATACTTTAAAAAAGGAATGGACAATAGCAGGAAACTGCCAAGGGAGGGAAGACACATAACATCAATAAGGGTACCTGATCTCAAACCAGGTAAAGGGGGACCAAAGGCAGGCCCAAACTTTACCTGACAGGGACCACTTGTATACCTAATCCTGAATTGTACCCCATATCTTTAAAAACAAAACAAACAAAACACTTCTTACACAACATGAAAAAAAAAGAAAAGAAAATGTGTGTTCTAAATCTTTTAGGACAAAGCAATTTAATCAAACTGGAACATTATTCCCATCACAGAGAATAGTCATGGCATGCTTAACTTGTGACTAGAGTCAGTGATGAGAGTGAGAGATGGAGAGGCCATTGGGCTTAATTTCTAGCTCAAAGGGCTTTTTACAAGGCTAATTGGTAGTTTTGATGTTTATTCTCATTGTTCACTGTGTAGTTGTCATATCACACTATAATAAATTTCTCCTCAATAATGAATGCATCTGTATATAAAAATACCATTTGGGTTTTCTGGTACATATTTTATTTTCATAATTCTTCTCCTTTTCCTCTCCTTTCCATTCCCCTTTCTTCCTTTATCCTCTTTTTTCCTCTCCTTTTCTTCTCTTTCTCATCGTTCCTCTGGCTGGGAGCTCAGTGCCCTACTATCTGACTTCCTGAGAGAGTCAGTGCCTAACCTATGTCATGGAGCCACAATATCTGCTACACCCCCCATCATCTTCCACCATGTTTCTAGCACATATGATTTCTGCCCTGTTACTCCTTCCTGGCTTTTCTGTCCTATGTGCTCTCTACTACCACCATCTCCAATATCCACTAGTAGAGATAAGACAGATATAAACGTCTTAGACTTTCTATTACCATCCAAAATATCTGCTAGCTTCTCATGTCCCCATCTGGATTTCTGGCTGCCAAATGAGTTTCTCTGCTTAAGAGGAAAATTCCCAAACAGTTCCAAGCAAAGAATGAAAAGGAATATGATCTGGGTGTGGTGGCATGCACTTGTAGTCCTAGCTACCCAGGAGGCTGAGATGGGAGGATTGCTTGAGACTAGAAGTTTGAGACCAGCCTGGGCAATATAGTCAGACTCCATCTCTACAATAATAATAATAATAATAATAATAAATGAAAAGGAATATTAATCCACCTGTGCTAGAGCTAAGATACATCTTTCTAGCCAAGTCTCAGGAGAAGCCCAATTCTTATCCACCCCCCTGGACCTTGAGAATTCTGGAGGATCAGCATCCAGGAGTGGATATTCTCACTAGCTCACAGAAGGACTCAAGTCTTCTGCTCTAAACCCCAGATTTGTCCTGCCAACTCATGCCTGGTATTTCCCTTTCAGTCCAGCCTTTTTGGATAGTGACTCATTCAGACAGGGTGACACTCTCACAGGCAGAGACCCTCCCTCTCAGGAGACACTCCTCTACTCATAGGTACTGCCCTGCCTTGGGCTGGGCAGTTGAATAGATAAAGAAGCCTATGTAGAGGCAGTGGGAAGAAGAATTGAACTATCAGCTCTGTAGCTTTCACTGCTGTCTCCAGGGATGTCCTTAAGGTGCTGTTGAAACCAAATGCTTTCTTCAGCTACCACTGAACTTGCTCTGACCTAGTTGAATGTTGAACCCTGGCTTAAACAGAGGCAGGTGTTCATTCCACTGTAGGAGGAAGCATCATGTAGATGGGGTGATCATGGACCACAAGTGATCAGGAAGAAGCCACAGGCCCAATGGCTGGATTATATTTAGTATGAGCACAGAGGTTAACATAGACCATGAAAGAAGACAAGGTTATCCACTGTTTATGGCCAAGCAGGTCAGGGTTCCACAAATAAGAGGTCCCAGCCTTCCAATCAACCAAGGCTTCCTCACCCACTACCCAAGATTCATGTTTCTGGCATCAGGGTTTCTTCTCATGCCGTCTCCTATTTTATCTCTTTACAGCATTGTGCAATGTTCTGGATAGTTCACCTTTGGTTTATCCAAAAGTGAAGAAGACAGCCAACGATTCTCTGTTTTTCCCTAGTTATACCTGGAGCTTGAATCCTGACAGGTTGCCCATAGCAACAGGGCTGCCTTGGCCACAGTTGAATGGTTTGGGAAAAGATCAAAAATAGGGAAGAAAATGAATCGTGTGAGAAAAGCTCCCATCACTCTAAACCAAATCAACAGATTAAAACACTAGTTCTTAAAGTGTGGGCTCTGGACCATCAGCATCAGCTCACCTAAGACCATATTAACAATGCAGTTTGAAGCCTCACCCCATAGCTACTTAATGAGAAGCTCTAGGGGTGAGATTTGGCAATCAACTTCAAAAGAGTTCTTCAGGTGATGCTGATGCATGGTAAAGTTTCAGAACCACTGAATTTGAGTGACTAGATCAATGATTCTCCAAGTTGGATGCCCAATTGAATTATTGGATTATCTGGGGGAGCTTTTAGACATCCTAATGCCTAGGTAGCACCCCAGAACAATAAAATTGAAATCTCTGAGGATGGGGCTCAGGCATCTGTATTTTTAAAAAAAGTTTTCTATGTGATTCTAATGAACAGTCAAAGTTGAGAATCACTGGGCTAGCCCTGGGGGAAAGAGAATGTTAATTAGCTGGAAGGATTTCTACCTGACCATATTTTTCCTCCTCTTCTCTGTCTCTCCAAACTCAGGAAGCAGACTGCTTGAAAGAAATTTAAAAATGTTCTCACTGTTGGATGATGTATTTCTTGGATATCTCGTTTATCACAGTCTAAATATGTGTATGCTAATCACTTGACGTAATTTCCTCTTTTCTGAAGCCTGTGATCCTGACTAGGCTGTAGGTGGTTTGAGCATTTTTTGCCTGACTCTGGCCTGGCTCTTGGAAGCCAAACCTATACTACAGGGGCCCTTGGATTAAGCTTTCACCCCAAAGACAAAGGCATTCCCCCCCACCCCCCGCCAATGCTTTACTTTTTAAAACATAACTTTGGACTTCACCTGCGAGAGTCCTAGGAGTTTATAAAATTGGGTTCTGCCCAGGAGAACATCATTATTTTATTTGGCCCTCTTTTGGACCCCTCTCAATCTGTAACAGTATAAGATAGAGAACCAGGGAGAATTTAAAAATGTTTTTGTCTCTAAATTTGAAAATGACTAGGTCACGAGCATGTGTTTCAAAGGGGTCTTCCCCTGGGAAGCTTTCCAAATCATAGTCTGTCAGCGCATGAAGGGGCCTTGAGAGCATCCTTTCAAACTCCTTCATTTTAGAGATCTGGCAACCAAGACTCAAGGAGGGCTAATACCAGCCCCAAATCACACAGCAAATTAGCGGCAGAATCAACCCCAGAAACCAGATCTCTTAACTTTCACTTGGGTGCCCCCACCCTGCCACATCATGCTGCCTCTTATATTTTAAATTTTGTCATGAGTGTGGGCTTTATCCCATCCTCCCTCCCCCTAAGGATTTTTATTAAGGAAATGTCTGTTTTATTTTTAAGTGGCTGATAGACCTCTTCAATTAGGTAATTGAGATGGTTCTGAAGATGTATTAAGTCATTTTTATATATGCTGGAAAATGAGTCTGTAAAAGTGTAATGCAGGGTAATGAGATGTCAAAAGTCATGGAAATGAGAAGGCCAGAGTACAAGCATGGAGACTCTGAATAAGGCTTTGGAATTTTCCAGGATTTGGGGAGCACTTTCATTGTTTATGTTTTATTGGTTGTATAATAATTGACATGAAAAACCCAAATAGCCACATTTTTCCGTTTGGGCCCATGACTCAGAACACTGAGGATCTTTTTAGAGGATTTTAACTATTTACCACACCTTTAATGAGAAAAAAAGGTTCAAACATTCCTTTATTTACTTTTTCACATGTTTTATATTTTCTGGATTTCTTAGTGGCAGCTGTAAAAAGGGCTTTTCATGTGATCATTTCATTCAGTAATTTGTCTAAACCGAGGTCTTTTCCCTTTTTTCTAATGCCTGCCCAGCTGTCACTGTTGCCTGCTAAAGTGATTTTTCTCTATTATGTTGTCACTTTACACTCCCATAGGGTCCAATCCTGCAGGCCCTATATGCATGGAACTTGCATTAAAGTCATTGGAAGCTTTAACATGTAAGAATGTGGGTTTGGGGCCCAGAGAGAGGGCCTGACTATTGTGAAACCCCTGGCCCTGGAGTACTGGCCCCCATTGCAGTTAGACTGCTGGGTTTCTACCTTATCTCTTGTCTCCTTAGTGACCTTCCGTGCTGATACAGCCAATGGGTCAGAGGACTTTGGGAGCAGATTCTGTACCCATCAAAAGATTAGGCTTAGCCGGGCTCGGTGGCTCAGCCTGTAATCCCGCGCCTTTGGGAGGCTGAGGTGAGTGGATTGCCTGAGCCCGTGGGTTCGAGACCCGCCTGGGCAAGCGAGACCTCATCTCTACAATAAATCAAAAAAAAATTAGCCGGGC
>CAUYQG010220595.1:0-17531 GCA_963574415.1 Tarsius wallacei
CCACGCCCGGCTAATTTTTTGATTTATTGTAGAGATGAGGTCTCGCTTGCCCAGGCGGGTCTCGAACCCGCGGGCTCAGGCAATCCACTCACCTCAGCCTCCCAAAGGCATGGGATTACAGGCTGAGCCACCGAGCCCGGCTATGATGTCTGTATTTAACAGAGATAGTGAGCCTCAGGTGGGTAACAGTATCTGGCTAGAATTTTATGATTGCTTTCTTTTCTTTACTTTTTTTTTGAGTTGGTGTCTCACTCTGTCGCCCAGACTGGAGTGCAGTGGCACGCTCCTGTCCACAGCAGCATCGACCTGCTGGCTCCGGTGATCTTTCCACCTCAGCCTTCTAAGTAGGCGGAACTACAGGTGTGCGGTACCACGCCTGGCTATTTTTTTTTTTTTGATTTATTGTAGAGACAAGGTCTCGCCAAGTTGCCCAGGCTAGTCTTGAACCTGTGGGCTCAGGTAATCCACCCACCTCAGCCTCCCAAATTGCTGGGATTACAGGCTGAGCCACCAAGCTTGGCTGATTGCTTTATTTTCATGGAGTTAATTTCAGGTTGCTTCTTTTTATAGCAAATAAAGGTTGACTTTCATTTATGGAAGTGATATAAACTTTTGCTTTTAAATACATTTGTTTATTTATTTATTTATTTTGAGTTGGCGTCTTACTCCGTTGCCCAGACTGGAGTGTAGTGGCATACTCATGGCCACTGCAGCCTTAACCTGCTGGGCTCTGGTGATCCTTCCACTTCAGCCTTCCAAGTAGCTGGAACTACAGGTGCGCGCTACCATGCCAGGCTAGAATACATTTATTAAAGCAAGAAAAATGAAGTTGGTTAAAATATGAAGTGACTGATCATGATTAAATGTGTAAATGCTGACTGAGAATGCATGAAGTCTAGGAAACATTTTTGTAAGCCATCACTCCATTTAGGATCTCTCTTCTCTGGTTTCATAGCCAGTTCTCTTATTTGATGATCCAAAGAGAAAACTTTCCACTGAAAGGAAGTAAATGACCTGGAAAAGAATTTTAGAGAGCCGAGCTCGGTGGTTCAGCCTGTAATCCTGCGCTTTGGGAGGCTGAGGTGAGTGGATTGCCTGAGACCGCGAGTTTGAGACCCGTCTGGGCAACTTGGCAAGACCTCACCTCTACAATAAATAAAAAAAATAGCCAGGCATGGTAGCACTCACCTGTAGTTCCAGCTACTTGGAAGGTTGAGGCAGAAGGATCACCGGAGCCCAGCATGTCGAGGCTGCGGTGGCCGGGAGTGGCCACTGCACTCCAGTCTGAGCGACAGAGTGAGACTCCAACTCAAAAAAAAAAAAAGAATGTTAGAGATCTGTTGCTATCTTGACAAGGTCCTTCCGCTTTCTGGGAGTGCTTTCCCATCTTTAAAATGAGTGGTAAGATGGCTAAGACAATCTTTAGCAACCCTTCCAGTTTGGATGTTTTAGGTTTACCAAGGGGAATAACTTCCAAGTCTTGACCTTCAGCCCAAGTCAGTTCAAGTCTAGTTTGGATGTTTTAGGTTTACCAAGGGGAATAACTTCCAAGTCTTGACCTTCAGCCCAAGTCAGTTCAAGTCCTCATACACTCATGTTCTAGACTAACCCCAACCCTTCTCTGCAGTCCCTCCACATTCCTGCTTAGCTGCCACACCATTCTCATCCCTAGCTCCAGTCCTGGCCTCTATCTCCTCTCCTGGGCTGAACCAAT
The DNA here is from genome assembly GCA_963574415.1 of Tarsius wallacei. Taxonomy (NCBI): domain Eukaryota; kingdom Metazoa; phylum Chordata; class Mammalia; order Primates; family Tarsiidae; genus Tarsius; species Tarsius wallacei. The sequence goes on from CAUYQG010220595.1 coordinate 1,715, forward strand.
AGCTTCCCACCTGGTCTTCCCCACTTGTCTTCCCAAACATAAACTTTACAGATCATCCTGATAGCAGGATCTAGAAGAAAAATCTAGTCATGCGGGGGGCAACGTACAAGCTCTTTACCAATATCTGCAAGATCTCCCATTGTCCTCTCTTCACATCTCCTCTATTAATATCTATGGCCCTCTCTCCTCCACCTCTATTCTATTACCTGGCTAAATCCTCCCCATCCTTTAAGATTCTCCCCAGGTATCACCTCTTCCATGAAGCTTTTCTTGATCAATCAACTCTCCCATTGACAGACTGAGATAGGAATAGCTCCTTTCTGAGCACTGGCTTTTGCTTGAATCCCATGTGTTAAAAGAAAAACACTTAAGACAAATTAAATTTAACAGAGTTTAATTGAACAAAAGATGATTCATGAATTGGGCAGCCCCTTGAACCAGAGTAGGCTCAGAGGGACTCCAGCACAGTCATATGGTAGAAGAAATTTATGGGCCAAGAAAGGAGTGTGATGTGCAGAAAATGAAAGTGAGGGACAGAAATAGCTAGACTGGGTACAGCCAAGTGTTTGCCTTATTTGAACCTGGTTTGAACAGTTAACTACCTTTGATTGGCCAAAAATAGGTGATTGGCACAAGAGTAGGTTACAGTCTGTTTACACATTCAGCTAGGTTATAGTTCACCATGTGAAAGGGTACAGAGAAACCTGTAGGTCAAACCCAAAATATGCAAGAAGGTAGATTTGATCTAAACTTAACACATGGTGTCATAGATAAGTGTCCATCTCCTTCTTGGTCAGCTCATCTATTGCCAGTCTAAGATAGGATCAGACTGCCAGCTTCTTTGCTCAGTGTCCAGCACAGAGATGGCATGGAGTAGGTGCTCAATAACTATGCACTAATGGGCTCAAGGATTTAATTATCCACTTATCTCACAACTCTGCTAGTCCACCACTCTGCCTACAACTTTTTCTGTTCACTGCATTGTTATCCTCTTCATATCTGGCCATTTTCTCACATACTACCCTGGGAAGACAAGGCTACTTTATTATGTTCATCAATACTGTTGCTTCCAGAGGGCTCTAGGGTTTGCAGAACAGGGACTGCCTCCCATATCTCCCACTCTCTCCTTACTAGGAAAACGGTAGGTGCTCATGATAACTATAATTGTCCAGAGAGTCACAAACTCTTCATTAACACAAACAGTACATCCTCCAGCTCCCCTTATCCCCTCTGTTTCTATTTTGTACTTTTCTAAGTCAGGCCCATATTGCGCTCCAAAGCCATTGTCCATACAAGCTATAACATGCCATAACACCAGATACAATTATATATAGAGGAAAGAAATTTCTATTTTGGGCTCAAGAAAATTATGTGATTTTGCTTAAGTTCAATTTTAAAACATGGAATATGACTGAACTTAATGTTAGTACTTAAGAAAAATGTTCACAGTAATTATAGATGAGGATACATATATGCAATTTATTTCAAATTTAGTAATACAAAAAATTCTGGATCCTAACATAACTATTTATAACTTGGACAGGAGAACTCTGAGAATCTCAGTTATTTCACCAGAATAGGTTATTCTTCATGTATCTTATTTAAGCAATAATGCATGACAGAGCGTGAATTATGGCATATTAATTCTCACCTAGTGTGCTATTAGGCTAACGTTGACGGCCGAGAGCTGTCAGTGCAACTGGGCATGAATTAATATCTAATAATTTCCCTGCTGAAATGTCTTATTGAGATTATAGCATTTTATTAGTAAAGGTTATTCCTTTAAAAATGTTTTTGTATGCTAATTGGGAGAAGGGGGCTCAGGACAAAAAAGCTTTCTGACTTTTTCCAGCAGCCTTTTCCAACCCTCTCTTTGATGTCCCTAATACCTCACCACTTGTTGACACACAAATATCATCCTGTGGAAGTTTCCTCAGAAGCTTAGTGCTAAGGAGCCCTTCAGCAGTTGGGAATCTGAATGTAATAGCTTGCTTTGGCTGGAAATTCTGTTCTATGAAATTTAGGTGAGGCTTGCCAACACGAGCACAGCCCAATGAGAGCTAAGAGACAAGGCAAGATGTTGGAGACTCTTCCAACATCAGTGAGAGGTCATTGCTGTGATATAATGGCGACCAGGCAGAGTTTGAGTGTGAGGGAGAGGGTCCAAATCCTGGCTTTAACACTTTCAACCTGCCAACCTTGGGCCAAGTCACTTAATCTCCTTTGGTCCACGTTTCCTTCCAATACAGTGGGCAGTCTCTTCGCCTCCTTGGCCCTTAGTAATGCAGAAGCACTTTCTGAAGACCCTCTCCTCACCCACCTGTTCCTGATCTTTGTAACACATACCACTTAAAACTCTGCCTGGTCACTCTCCTGCCCCTGGCTTGTAGACTAACAGCCTTATGTTGGTATGTCTTTTTTTTTTATTTGAGTTGGAGTCTCACTCTGTCGCCCAATTTGGAGTGCAATGGCCGCTCCCGGCCACCGCAGCCTCGACCTGCTGGGCTCCGGTGATCCTTCCGCCTCAGCCTTCCAAGTAACTGGAACTACAGGCCTGGCTAATTTTTGATTTATTGTAGAGATGAGGTCTCGCCAAGTTGCCCAGGCGGGTCTCAAACCCGAGGGCTCAGGCAATCCACTCACATCAGCCTCCCAAAGGCGCGGGATTACAGGCTGAGCCACCAAGCCCGGTTGGTATAAGCCTTATGTTGACATGTCCTGTTGGGATGGGGAGCCAGCCACCTTTCTCTCTCTGGCTGAGTTCCAACTACTCTGGCTTCTTTCTGATGCTCCAAGGGACTGGGATTCTCCCTGCCTCAGGGCCTGCATGCAAAGTGTTCCCATGTCCAGTGTTCATGTCAGCCTGTCCCTGGTTAACTTTTGCATAATTCAGATCCCTGCTAAAACCAGGGAAGCCTTCCCTAAATCTGTGTGGTAGGCATTCCAGATCGCCTCTTTTCGCTCTTCTTCAAGTTAGGTGTGGCTGTGCAACTTCCATTGGGTATGAAATTGAGCAAAAATGATGTGTGTTGCCTCTAGGAAGAAACTCAGGTACTTTTATTTCCCCTGTGATTGTGGAAGCAGGGTTGAGATGGAACCCTCCATCTATTCCTGAGTGGACATAAGGAGCAGAGTGTACCTTGACCTGCATAAGAGAGAAACAACTAAGTCCTGTTAACCTCCTGAGGATTGGGAGCTGTTTGTTACATAGCAAAACATAGCCTAACCTGACTGATACACTTAGCCTGCCCCAATGGGTCCACCCTCACCCCATGTTTGGCCAAGTCTCTATATAACACCTTGGACTTTCCCTTCAAATAACTTATCACGACAGTAATTAGTGTGTATAACTATTTGCTTAGTGTCTGTTTGATCTACTACACTTGAGAGCACCGATAATGTGTTTTGTTCATCACTGTATCCCCAGCTCCTATGCAACTGACTCATATTAGATGTTCCATAATAGTTGTTGAATGACTAAATGAAAGAATAAATGATTCAAATGAATGAATAGTAATGTAAACATAACCACTTGGGGAAATATCTCCCTAAAAATCATTCAACAGATTAAAATATCTGATGGGGAGTTCATCTGTTCTCTGAGCAATGTGCCCTGTCTCAAACTTGCTATGTGACCTTGAATAAGAGTCTTCCCCTCTGTGGGCCTTGGTTTCCTCATCTGTCAAATGAAGGCAAGCTTTTCTGGGACCTTCTATATGTGGGGCTGGGATAAAATAAAGTACTAGGGGATCCAAAAAAACAGAATTTATTTATAAAAAATTGTGTATTTATTCTTACATGTTTAAACTTCAGTCACCTGCAAAGTACTCTCCATTTGATGCAATATACCTATGGAGCTGCTTTTTCCATTGCTCAAAGCAGTTTTAAAACTTGTCAATTTTGATACCTTTTAGTGCTTCTGCCATTTTCTTTTTTTTTTTTGAGTTGGAGTCTCACTCCGTCGCCCAGACTGGAGTGCAGTGGCCGCTCCCAGCCACCGCAGCCTGGACCTGCTGGGCTCAGGCGATCCTTTTGTCTCAGCCTTCCAAGTAGCTGGAACTACAGGCGTGCGCTACCATGCCCAGCTAATTTTTTTAAAATTTATTGTAGAGATGAAGTCTCGCCAAGTTGCCCAGGCGGGTCTCGAACCCGCGGGCTCAGGCAATCCACTCACCATAGCCTCCCCAAGTGAGGGATTACAGGCTGAGCCACCGAGCCCGGCACTTCTGCCATTTTCTTCCACATCAGTAAAACATTTCCCTTTGAGGATTTTTTCATCTAGGGAAACAAAAAAAAAGTTACTCTGGGTGAGATCAGGTGAATAGGGAGAGTGGGGCACAGGGGTCATGCCAGTTTTGTTCAAAAACTGCTGAACACTCAGCACAGTATGGGCAGATGTGCTTATAAATCACCCTTCATGAAATGGGCAAACGCATGAAACCTCAAAAAAAAAAATTCCACTGAAGTCAAATGCAGCCTCTCACAACAACACTAGCCAATGGGTTCCTAGAATGCTTACCTAGCGGGGAAAGCCTGCACTAAAAGGAGCCCGACCTCCAAAGATAATTCCAGTTTTGGGGGGATCCTCTCTCGTATGTATTTATGTATTTGTAAATTGCATAAATAAATTATGCTGAGCGGGCAAATAGAAAATGATATCATCTGCAGGCTGACAGCAGTCATCATCATCTCCAAAGGCGTCAGTCCTCCAATGCTACAAGCTGCCTAATGCACCTGGCATGGTGATTCCCACTTAGAAACCTTTGTGGGGTATCCTTCACCATAGGAATCTCCCCACTGAAGCCAAGAAAAAAAGCATATTTTCTTAGAGAGGCTAGTGAGCATCCTTTATAATCTGAAACATATGTACAATGCAGAAATGAGAGTGATAAATATTATTTCTTATCTACAGGCTACTGGCAAGAGGGGTATTCTCTGGTCTTTCCACAGCCCCCAAAACCAAAGAGGTTCTAAGAGAGCAGAACAAAGTCACTCACGTATTACAAAATCAATGGCCATCAGTGCCGCGTGGCTTCACTGCCCCATGTGTGAACAAACGTGCCAAGGGAGACACTGCCCAGTACATACATTAGAACTGCTTTGCTCTTGCACAGTTTTTACAGCCATAATTAGATTCTGAATGGATCCAGAATAGCCTTCACAAGGGAACTGAGCTAAAAGGCCAAGGAACAATGTTCCAGTGGACATCCTGCCTCTCAAAAGGTGACTTTTTTTCCATGGAGGTGTGGCCTCAAGGGAGGGGTGGCTGAGAAGACAATGAAGTCTACAATCAATCCTTGTTAGTCTAGTGTTTTAACATTTCCATCTTAGTTTCAGACTTTCATGAGACATCTGGTTTGACCCTCTGAAGCTGCCTGTGTCTATGTCTAGCAAATACCAAAAGAATCCAACTTTTCTTTCTGGAAGTCTGGGGGCTGACAGGAATCTGAGCTTTCCCTTTTTGCCTTTCTGATCCCTTGCAGAAAGCTGGCATTTGGTCTATCACAGGACTAAGGGCTGCAATGGATGCTTCCAAATGTTCTTTTAACCCTTAGGGGTCCCTGGGTCTCCATATGTCAGGGAGGATTTGCTGTAACGTCAGTCATTGTCCAAAGGGTCCACCTCTGCCTCAGTCATAAGATAGCTGCAGATACCAGTCTAAAGGTAATGAACAGACTGCAGATATCATTTGCAAAAGAAACCAGGAAGCCAGCCGGGCTCAGTGGCTCAACCTGTGATACCGCGCTTTGGGAGGCTGAGGTGAGTGGATTGCCTGAGCCCGTGGGTTCGAGACCCACCTGGGCAGCTTGGCGAGACCTCATCTCCACAATAAATCAAAAATTAGCCAGGTGTGGTAGCGCGCACCTGTAGTTCCAGCTACTTGGAAGGCTGAGGCGGAAGGATCGCCGGAGCCCAGCAGGTCAAGGCTGCAGTGGCCGGGAGTGGCCACTGCACTCCAGTCTGGGTGACAGAGTGAGACTCCAACTCAAAAGAAAAAAAAAGAAACTAGGAGGCCAAGAATTACTACATGGCAATGGTGGTCACTTCTGGATGACCTTGTCTTCCCTTTGTACAAGACATTGTATGTTATCTCCTTAGGAAGAAAACCATCTGTTCGTTAGAATGGTGCCCCCCAAGCTCTCTTACTGGTGAGTTCCGTGCTGAAAACCATGGAATTGAGAAGGGACCGAAGAAAGAGAACCCATTGTAGAGACAGGATTACCGAGGCAAGTGGAGCAGCTAACTGTGATGAAAGGCACTCAGGCCCCTAAGTTTTATCTGTGGGTGACCCCCCAAACCAGACCCCAAGCGGCAGAACTTCATGATGCCTGTTACAAATGCATATTCCCAGGCTCCAAGCCACGATCCCAACATCAGAATTTCTGGAGCTGGGACCCTGAAGTCAATAGTTCCAGCACTCTGGAAATCAGGAGGCTGGTCTCATGCTTCCTCACACACACTCAGCCAACTTGGTTCTGATGAGCCATGAAATCCAAGAATCTCTGCAGTAAAACTGAATTCTTCCTATCTCTCTTTAAAGTTGCCTTAAAAGGAGGCAGATCTGAAAGTTGACAAAGGCAGTGTGTTCGCATGGGCTAGTTATACAAGTTTTAAAAGTCCCTTTCTTCTGCATGGTATTTTTCTGGTGTTTTTTGTTGCTGTTGTTACTATCCCTTCTCTACTCACTTGTGCCTAACCCAAGATATTTCTGAAGCCCTCCCAAGGGGTCTGAACCAGATATTACCCATTTTTGGACCAGCCTCAGAGGAAGGTACTGTGGAGACAATGATGTCAGGCCTCTGGTCTCAGCCTCTCCAGGCCATGAATTTCAACGCCTTCTTCCTCGTAGTCTGGAGGTGAAGTTCCTTCTCTGCTCTCCTCGGAGGTACACGTCCCCTCTAGTAAGCAGCTGGGCCCTTCTGGCAGCTGCTGCAGATTAGTAAATTACAAGTTCGAGATTAAAAAAGAAATGACTAAAGAATAAAACCTTTAGTCTGGCAATTTGAAGTCAGACTGCCACAATGGACACCTGTTGAGAAAGACCATTATGAGAAGCTGGAGGCGCTGGGTGAAAAGATCACTGTGAATTAATTTTGATTGCCTCACGAAACTCTGCATAACAAATGCTCTCCAATGGGGGTATCAAGGGACTTGCATTTGAAGGGGCGGGGGTTGTTTCTAGCAAGGTAATACAAGCTCTACCAGGACATTAAAATCCACCATTGGCTGCTCTTGTCTGTATGCCTCTGTTGAAACAGATTGTGCATGCTAGGGTTACCATGTATTATGCTTCTGGGGGAAAAAGAGAAACAACTGATATCAAAATCTTTTTAAAAGGTTAGTTGAGAAAGCATGAGGTCAGAAACTCATGACTCCCAAATTGTTAAATCGTTTATTTACGTCTGTGTCTATGTAAATGGAGATTTGGGTGTGTTCTCAATGGTTTAAGCAGTCCTTGTTTTATTTTTTAACCATACATATACACACACCCACACACATCTATAATTTTTTTTTTTTTTTGGCAAGGGAAGAATAACTTCAAAGATGTGTTAATAAAAGATTCACTTGCTGTGAAATGACCTTTGTACTTTGTAATGTCATCAGAAATGGGAAAAAGGCATCAGAGATCACGAGGAACTATGGGATAGATGGGCTGGGGGGTGGTGGATATACTGAATATTAAGTAGTTTCATTCTTTCCTGAAAAGAAAGAGACTCCAACTAAAATATGCCGGCGTCCTACCTGTCTGTCAGCCCCTGATTAAATCTAAAAGCAGGCATCCCATCTGTTTGCCCAAATGAAAAGTGTAATATTCTACTATTTTCTATTATCACTCAACTTAAGAGTTTCCTGCAAAATGATCCTCAGTTCATTTGAAGTTTATTTGGCACGCAAAGAGAAGCCCCAGAAAGCTTTATGCTTTTAAGCTAATAAGCAGTATACCCAGCTGACTTGGTGGCTGAATTTTCAACACTTGGCCATTAATATAACATGAATTTTCATAGTCGTGGACTTCCATTTGTCATGAGACATAAAACCTGGAAACGTCCTAAGAGCCATGGACAACGAAGAATCTAAGCAAAATCTGAATACTTTGTCTCCAGTTAGGATCTTTCTAATAGTGAGAGTGTGAAAGTCAGACAACTATGTTGGGTTATATAACAATATGTTCTTCACCCAGCATATCCTTGTACTAAAATGAACTGTAATTTGTCCTTTTAAATGTGTTGGGGTCTAGTCCCAGTGTCTGGGCGTAACACATGCATGACCCACCTCCCCCCACCAAACTTCCAAGGAGAGTCGACTAGAACAAAGTTGGAAGATGCTTCTGGTGCTTGCCTTTGTTACTGGGTCATCAAAAAGATTTGGGAAGCCTTGCTGTGAGCGAAGCCTGTTTGGGTTGCTTGCAAATGCTCTCTCCCCATGAGCAAGCACTTCTAAAAAGAATTCCAATTTCTATCTGATTTGGAAAGTCTTTGGGGGTTTCTTGGAGATATTAGATAATTGAATATAGCTTTTTCCCATTGAAAAAAAATCACACAGGCAACAACATCCCCCAAACTCCCAACATCCCTCAGCACACCAGTCAATTTTATGACAAAATTAATCTGCAGCGTGACTTATGGAGCCCCAGAGGGAGGTCACGGAGGCCGGTAAATATGTAAACATGGTTGTTTCGGTTTCCGTTTCGCATGAATACAAAATAAACTGCGGCCCTCTGTACGCTGGAAACTTCTTCCTTAAAGTTAATAAAATCTGTCAACTTCCATAAAGGCCGAGAGATAGGGGGTGCACAGGTGCAGGCGTTCGGGCTGCAGCTCGAGAAGTCGAGGCAGCTAATAAAAAGCCCTGGGCACCGCGCGCCTCCTTCCCCATCAATTCCCATCAAGCGTTATTAGAGTCATCTGCCGCCTCCGAGGTGCGTCCCCCGCGCTCGGCCCGCAGAAGCGACAATGACATTTGGCCGCGCTGCAGGTGCGGCTGTGTGTGGCCGCGCGGTCCGAGTGGGGCCGCCTTTGTGGCGCTCGGGTCCTTTGATCTAGGCCACAAAGGGCCGCGAAGCTGCAGCCCCCTGCTTTCTGCGAACTGCTCCGCCCGGGCCGGGGAGGGGGCGGGCTGGGGTGGGGACGAGGAGGGAGTAGAGAGCCTCAGAGAGGGAGGGGGTCTCGGGAGGGGGTGATCCATAATATTTATTTCAACAATAGCTTCAAATCTTTTTAAACATCATAAGAACACGGCTCATTAAGCCCACAACAGCCTTGAAATTGTGTTATAAAACCGCAAAACAGAAATCAATACATTTGCTAGAAAGGAGGTAATGAAATATATTGAGTTGCCTGAAAAGTGGTTTGTATGAATCATAATATTATTATGTGCGCATCAATTCCATTTCCAATACTTAAAGTTAACCAGCTAGCGAAGAGCGCCCTGAACCCTCGTTAAACAAGTTCTCCCCGATTATTTGCCAGGCTGGCGCATCCTATAAATAACCCGGGGCGGGGGCCAGATCAATGCTGCCCACCCTAGAGCTTCAGCTGCCGCGGCCCTATTGCATCCCGTCCTGATCGATACGGGCTCACAATGGCCGGGAGAAAGCCGAGGGCAGGCCCGGAGCTTCGGGTTGGAGCCTCCCGCCCAGAGCCACAACATGGCCAGCTCTACAAAGGGGGCTTGGGCCAGCTGCCGGCTCCTCCTGGCCAGGGTGTGCGGCTTCTCTGCCACCCCTCTGGGGAGGAGGTCGGAGTTCCCACTGCTTCCTATTCTGGCGTGTGTGAATACAGGACCCAGACCCATGGATTTAGCGCCCCAGTAACCACCCAATGCAATGGGTGAGCTAGGATTTGTCTTCTTGTTACTTTCAGTTTGCAAATGAATGTTGTTTTTTTTAACCCCCCGCCGTGCCCTCGGTGAATTAAAACTGGATGCATTTTTCTCATTCTCCTTATTCATATCTTTTGTAGTAGGACCCGGTTCTGTAACATGCAGGAGGCTAAACTCATGAGGAAGAGATCCAGGCTTTGTAGGGCCTGAAGCTTATGTAATTTGTATGGGGGGGAGGGGGCATCCAAAGAAAAAATACTTTTGCAAATTTCATAAAAACATATGCACACATTACCAGCGTTCTCCCAGGGCTCAGAGGGGGCTTGATGGGTAGGGACCCCAAAGCTGGAGCCTCACAACTTCAGGGGGAGTCTGATCCTGAGAAAGGCCAGGCCCCTGGAAATCATCATATCCATACACATTGTCATGCTGCCTCCACCTTCTGGAAGGTAAGCCTCCTAAGGGGTGCCGCTTTGTCTGTCTTTCTCTTCTCTGTGTCCCCAGAGCCAGTGACCATCTCATAGTAGCTGTAGTAGGGTCAATAGGCAGATCTGGGAATGGCCTGCTATGTGGGGTTAGCCATGGGGGCCACAGACTCACATCTTAGCCACAGCGGTTTCTCTGAGGCCTTGAGACAGTCTCACTGGACACCTTCTGGCTCCACCTATGGCCTTTGCACCGTGCATCTCGACTGACTGTGAAAACAAAAAGAGCTGGGAAGCTCCTGGAACATTCTCATGTGGTCAGTAGAACATGAAGAGCCACACGTAAACATGTATGCACACCCACACAGGCAAACCCTTACACATGAACACAGGCGCACGCACAAGCCAGGTGATGAAGATGTGCCTCCTCAGATAATCCAAGTGCTGGGAAAGACCCTTCCTGCCTCAGAAGACACCTTCAAAGCAGTGTGAGGGCCTAACACAGCAGTCCTCACCCTGGATCGAATTTGCTTCCTTGGGAGATATTTGGCAATGTCTGGAGACATGTTTGGTTGTCATGACCTGGAGAGTAGGGAGGAGGTAAGAGCGACACAGTGGGCAGCCAGGGATGTGCAGGACAGCCCAGTAGCAAAGAATTGTCCAACCCCAAATGACAATGGTGTGGAGATTGAGAAATCCTGGGTTGAGGCTGCACCAAAGCTTTTTTCCTTGCCAGAATTCCCAACGCTGCTGTTACTGTTCCAGCCACAGTGCCTTGCCATTCTCTTTAGAAGGGTTATGGGGAATGCCGAAACCCCATGCTTCTCACTTGATTTCATGGCTGGGTAACAGGGCCTTTATTCCAGCCTCCCACCTGCTAGCCACCGACATTGTCCCCAATGTGCTTCTGGCCCTGCCACAGCTCTGGGCCCTTGCTCCAGTGTCACTTGAACTCCATCCCTCCCCCAGACCCCGGGGTGAAGAGTGTTGCCCCAACACAGCAAGGAGTCACCAGTTTGCTGAGGGTTGGCAGTTCCAGCTCCTGCTTGGCCTCCAAGGTACCTGGCCCAACTCATCTTAGAATCATTGCAGAATCATTTCAGATTCTGCAGGTAAATATAGGAATCAGACACTGAATGTGTCCCTATTTGGGCATCTAGAACCTGTGTGACTGGACTTTTTCCCTGGCCTTGTTCTCATTCCCTAGACCCTTTCTCCTTTCCTTCCCCTCCCCCACTACCTGTTGTGTCATACTTATCCCACAATTCATCATTCCTACCATCCTGGCCGTTTGCATATACAGACTGCAAAGTCCCAAGTTTGTGCTTTCGCTAGCCAGGAAAGCTCAGTGGTCACCTCAAAAAGCACAAATGTGATTCTTTTTGTTTGGAGAAGAGAGTGCCAGTCCTGCTGCATAATCCCAATTATGCACAATTAGCTGACTCAGGGCAATGCTGGCCACTTATTGACCAGGCAGATGGTCACCCTGGCTAGGATTTTGTCATTGCAGAACCTGGACACTAGTTTAATGTGAACACAGAAAACTGAGAAACAGTCCCATATTTCCATCTGGACTCACACCTACAGATACGCCTCTGATCAAATTGATATCCAGAATAGAAAATGATCTGTTCTATTTTCAGGGTTCTGATTTTTAAAAAATATTTTAAAATCAAATTGTTTTTACTTCCAGCATGAACCTGAGGAATGAGACTAAAAGAAAATCTCTATAGAACAAGATTCTCCATATTGTAGAGCTCAGAAATGTCTATAAAAATTAGCCCTGATAATTGAATGTTAAAATTTCAGAGAAGGACAAAGTTTAGGAAAACAAAAGAAACTGCCCAGTCCCAAACTAATTTAAACTAATTCAAACAAAATAACTCAGTCATCCTTTGAGTTAGGATTTGCCATAAATTGTTCATGGTTTATGGAACAAATATTGAGCAAGAAAGTCAAAATGATTTCTTTCTCTGTAAATTTTTGGAGTTTTGTTTATAAACACAGAGATTTCATCATAAAATATATGTTTTTTTTTTAAACCAAGTACACAAAACATTAGTAATGCCTCCAAAATGGCAAGCAATTTACTTGTTTACTGTGTTTATGATCTACAGGGTGTCCATAAAGTCTGGAAATAGGCAAATATAAATAATGCGATCAAGGACATCTTCAATCATAAAAACAACTAATAATACCTATCTTTCCAGACTCTGTGAATGTCTTTTATCATCACTGTCATGTGAGCAGTACAAATGGAAATCTAACGAACATTTCTTATGTTATATGCAAATATGTAGTCAAGTTGAGAGTGAATGCACCTTCCTTTACATTATAATGTCTGTGTTCCATTTGTGTAAGTTTTGAGGAGAGCAGATCAAAATGTAAATAAATACAACTGAAGATGCCTTTGTAAACTAAAGAATCTTTATGAGAAGTGGATTTACCAGTTTTTGAGAGTAGAGGTTTTCATGGATTTGTCTTAAAGCAAGACACAAAATGATAATGACAAGGACAATGACGAGGAGGATGTTCCCTGAGCCCTATTACTTTGCAGACATTCTGTGGTGTACTTTACATGATTCATCACAATGGAACTTTCTATCTTTCCTGCCTAGTTTACATATCTTTAAGCACGTAAACATAGTACAGCAAAAATCTTTGTTTTACTTGATGTTTAGGCAGGAGTGCTATCACGAATGAAGCTTGCTAGAGTGGGAAGAACGTTAAAAAATTCAAAATCTTCAGTCCTGTGCCCTGATCCCAAATCTTTCAAATAACAGACTGTGTGACCTTGGTTAGATCACGTACCCTTTCTAGGCCTTGGTTTTCTTTAGTGTGAGACAAAATTATTCTAGGGTTAAAAATCCTAGAATCATAGTACTATCAACTCCATTTATAAGAAATCTCCCTTTGTTTTAACAATGAATCCAACTAACAGACCCCATCATCCACAGGTGGGTAAAGTGTTAACAAAAATCTGGACTGTTCAGTCTACTGGGAGGTCCTATAGCATTGACTGGATCTATTTGAAAGAAATCTTAGGTGTCAATTCCGCTGCTCTACTTAGAACTGCAGTGTCATTTTGAACCAGGGCCTGATTTCTTATGCCCCATTTAGACATTTAATTCTTGAGGAGGATGCTGATATCACAGTCACGTGGTATTGCCATAGTATCTGGCAGGAAGGTAGATGCTGCCTAAGTATTTGTGGTATCAAAGATGAAATTGATTGGAATAATAAGTCAGGATTTGACTTTGGGGCTTCTGCTTGCATCTGAAGTCACTCGTCTGAGGAATTCTGAACCAGGAGGTGCATTTGTACACATGTCGAAGCTATTTCCCCTCAGCCACTCATTCTTACCGTCTACAGCATACATTCCCACTCTTGTCCAAACTATTTGAATCTTGGAGTCAATCAACTATGAACAAATCCTATTTGTCACACTGCCTAAGTTTACAGTAGTCTCCAGTTGTGTGTGTGTATGTGTGTGTGTGTGTGTGTGTTGGGAGAGTGTGTGTTCTGTGCCACCACATAAGTGTTTGGGTGCATTTGTGTCTGCAAATGTATGTATCCTGCCAGTGAGAAATGGGCTTGCCTTTCTACAGCCTTGTAAATCTGAAGCAGTGGCTATATCATGTTTAGCAGTTGAATCAATATTTTAATGGAAAATTACAAAGAAAATGAGTATTTGCCAACTACGAGCAGAAAAAAATAAACACCAGCATATCACCTAAAAGAGAGAGACCTAAGAATTGACTTCCCATCCATCTTTTTATTCCTGCACTTATTTCATAGCCAACATAGTCTTGTTCAGCCTGCAATTGCTTTAATTGTCTTCCAGTCCCAGGATTCTGTCTTCCCTGCCCCCTCCCTTCTCCCAGGACTCCCAAACGATACAGTCTCTGTCGTTAGATGATGTAGCTGAGTAGAGCCCGGGGATGCTTCTTGTCTTCAGTCAACCCTGGGGAGAGAAGATGAGGAGAAGGAGAAATGTCTTCCTGCAGAAGACAACCTGACAGCCAGTGAGGCTCCACTAACCCCTCACCACAGGTCTGCAGATGCGCCACATAAAATCCTGCGGAAGGCGGAGTTGTCAACGAGTGCAGCACACAGAGATGGTCCCTTCATAGGCGCCAATCGATCTCCAGGCGTGAATCACTGACCTCAGCCCACACCCACCCTCTCTAACTTGGGAGTCGGTGTTAACTAAAGACTGCGTTTCCGTTGTTATGGCTCAGAAAGGGAATCCTGATTCTGTTTTATATCTCTTACCCAGCACCTACTTGGGAAGGCTTTTTGTCTAATCCTTTGAATATCTGAAACACAATTCCAAACATTTCGAAGTTAAACTCCTCTTCCATTCACAATAAACCCCAGAAAGAATCTGGGTGGAAGAAAAGGAGCAGTGCACATTCCCTTTGTTCTGGATTGAGCCAATGGTATTTGGATCATCCAGGGGGTGTATCATAACAAACTGTCTTGATACCAATTGTCTCTGTGCAAAGGTCGGGTAAAGTCCCAAAGATCTAAGTCTGGGATGAAAGGGGTGTGCACATTTCTCAACAGAGGGGAGGGGGTGGTTTCAGGGACTGCTTACTAAATGTGGAATTCCCCAACAAATTCACATATTACAAAAGCTTTAACGTTGAAAAACCTCTATTAAAGGAAAGCCTCAGATAACAGGATTTCAAATATCCGAATTTAAGTGCGCAGATGAGTTTTGATAAACTTCTTTTTAAATGTAGATACTCTGCTTCTATAATGGCCAAATCACTGACTTAGAAAGTGTTTTCTACTGAGCCAACTAACAGCTGGGACGGTGCCCTCACATGCTGTCTGTGCATCAGTGTGTACGTGAAAGCATGGACCCAAACGAGGATAAACTCCAGAGCCATTAAGTGCATCCCTGGAACTTAATTTAAAACATACAAGCTCTTGTTTCACTTTCTTTTAGTATTTTAAAATTTCTAATAAAATAAGAATTATGAAAGTAAAATATCAGTTATTATAGATTCTAGTAACTAGAGTTCTAATTATCGGAGACACTAATTTAATGCAGAATCCTAGGGCAAAGTCCTGTACTGTAACGGTAGCAGGCTCATTTGAATTTTAAGTGGATGTTGAATATTAACCCTAATACTGTCCTGGACAGTGGATTTCTCAATCTCAGCACTATTGACATTTGGGTCTGGTGATTCTTTGTTGTGGGGGCTGTCCTGCGTGTTGTAGGGTATTCAGCTGCAACCCTGGCCTCCATCCACTAGGCACCCATAGCAAAACACCTCTCCCAATGTGGCAACCAAAAATGTCTCTAGATATAGCCAAATGTCTCTTGGGAAAAACTGCTCCCAGTTGGGAACCACTACTCTTACCAAGGAAAAAATTCATTTATTAAACCATTTCTATTCCACTTAAAAGAGAACTGGCAGCCGGGCTCGGTGGCTCAGCCTGTAATCCCGCGCCTTTGGGAGGCTGAGGTGAGTGGATTGCCTGAGCCCACGGGTTCGAGACCCGCCTGGGCAAGCAAGACCTCATCTCTACAATAAATCAAAAAAATTAGCTGGGCG